>JARJDW010017325.1:0-17437 GCA_030264715.1 Adinopsis sp. GC000173 | reverse complement strand
CAGATAGACTATATAAAAATTTGTATCCAATTGCGGAAATTTTGATGGCCATTTGAGTAGATTTTAACTGTAAATTATAATAAGCCTTAAAAAATCTACGCAAATAGACAACAAAATTCCTAAAATTCAACCATCCCAACGCGTATACTTGGATTTTTCTACACAATTCACGCATCACCTGCAGTGTTATCTCTCAATATTAATTGAACGGAAAGAAATAACTTATTATGATACATATATTTGATGAATGCTGCAAATTAATATAAACGATAACCGAAATGTTATTAAATATCATAAAAGAAAAGTTTCTGCTTCATCTTTACTCTGATTCATCGAATCAATTGGCTAATAAAAAGCAACTTATACTGAACCACTAGGTACTATTTCATAAGAAGGTTGCCTTTAATCAAACCACTTCTTTCAAGCAGTTATAAATGAGCGATTTATTTATACTGCAGTTTGTATGAAAAAAGAAACTGGAGTTTGTATTTTGTCTAGAGTCTGCTAAAAAAGCTAATCCGACCCTGGTTTTGATAATAAAATCGCTCGATTTCAAATGTGAAAATTGATACTTTAGTAGGATTATCGTGTGGTTGTGTAGATTGAAATTGTCAATTAAGTGAACTAAATTATTGGAGTTGGGCAATATCAAAACATTTTTTTAAATATTTAATTTTTTTATGTGCTTGTTTAGTAACTTTAGTCCCTACATGGTATTTACCACTAGGTTTGATGCCATCATTCACTAAAAATGTTTTGATAATGCGTTACGCAAAAATAGATTGCCTTCTGGCTTACTCACTGTCCTAATCCTAGGAAGGACACGATTGAATAATCAGCAGGCTGGAGAGTCTTATTACCTCCCACCACTGCCTACTCACGCTTTCATCCGTTTCTAGATCAAAAGTCCTGTTTATATTTGAATGACCAACGTATATTTTGAAATGCCTAATATACAAAAATATACCTTGTATAATATTATTCATTTCTGCATTTTTCTGCATCGAAAACTTAAACATTATGTTCTTTTCCATAAAAACAGCATTTCAAGTTGCCAAAACAAGTCAAACCAAAGCTTGTTTATAAGCATTCAAACAAATTTTATGGGATTTAAAATAACTTTTTAAAAAGTTCTACTCTTTTTTTTTGTAATATACGTCAAACATTTTAAGCAGTATAGTAAAAAAACATATAACAAATTGAAAGATTTCGGCAAGTATTTTCTGCTACTTTTAACGATAGTTGTTAGCTTAGTTGCCAATTTCTGCTTTACCATGATTTAATACGGTAGTATGCTTACTTTCTGAAAATCGTCGCCTGTGTTTTTCGATCGGTGAGATTCTCGATTTCGCAGCACAGTTTATGATACCATACCATTGGGCAATGTTCGCATGATGAAATCACCGGACGGGCCGTTTTCATATCCAGATTATTGAACGCTTGTGTAATTGCTGCAATACGAAAACAATAAACAATCAACAGATTTTATGACGAAGCGCAATCGTGACAATTACTCACCGGCGTACGCTTCGCTCGCCACCGACGCCGACTCGCACTTGAACACATAGCCTATATACGTGTTCACATTGTTGCTCTCGCGCGCTATAAATCCAAAATGCTCCGGATTGGTGACGCCCTGTACGCACGTAGTCACGTCTTTGTGTTGTTTGTGGAGCAAAATCACTTTGCGATCGGGACTAATCAGTCGCAAATCGGTTCGATCTACTTGTAGTACCATCGTGCGATTGTGATCATCAAAGCAGCTTGCTTGCAACTTCATTTTCAACTCCTCCATGTCGTCCGGTTGTTTAGCTTGATCATTGGATGTTGTTTCATCAGCGTCATCATCATTACTCTCCGAGATACGTTCGATCGTCGTCGGAATTTTGCGATCGATATCGGGCGATTTAATCGATAGATTGGCGAGCAGTGAGTGCGATCGTTGCAATTTTGGCACGGCGACCATTGGCTCCATACTATTCGATTCCTACAAATTGATTCATTGAGCAATTACGCAATTAATAATGCATTTATAGCTAACAATTGAAGCGCGTCGCAGATCGAAGTCGCTTTTCAAGCGTGCGAGCTTCCTGCGTCCCTTTTCGAGGTCGTGCTGCTTGAACTTGACGAGGGCATCGTCGATGAACGTGTCGGGTACCTTCTTATGCCACACCTTAATCTTTCCAATGTAGAGCACCTCGAAGAAGTTGCTTGAGCTGGGCGATATGTCGACGCAGAGCGTTGTAAGCGTCGAAGCGTTGCTGAGCGAACGTATCGGCGCGACATTCTGCTCCTTCATCTGATGATACAGCTCCGATACCTACAACAAAAAACTACCAATTAGTACTACATTTCACTATGCAGCGCTATTTAGCATATACAGATCTGCGCCGAAACGTCGGCTGTGCGTTATCAGCATTGTACGGACTGAAAATCGGCACCGAAATCATTTGTTTATGCGCGAAAATTAATTAGCATTGCGTAGCAGCTGACTGTTGTAAGAATGATCGACGATTGGCTTAGAGACCGATTTTAAAATATATGTGGGCTAAAAATAAACACGCGGCGACGTATATTTGGGTGATTATTTAACGCAAACGCGTGCCGCTAGCGAAAAATATTGAAACACGTGCAACGCTGGCTGCATACAATGATTTATTGCTGCAATACGAGTCGCACAGATTCGGTTAAATATTGATTCGATTGTGGTATTAAGCAAACAATTAGTGGGATTGATGTAAAAAATAAATGTGTGTGTGTGTGTGTGGCATTGTTCGCCCGGCTGCCTAATACGCAATCTAATTCGATTAAATATTAATCATTCGTTTTATAAATAACGATACGCAATAAAATCCAAAGCGTTTATGGTTGTGATTAATTGAATTATTTAATAAACCAACTGTCAGTCACTAAAGTAGTATAAACTTAAATAAATAATTGTTTTAAAAGAGTGAAGTTGTGGTAAACAAATATATTGCTGAGTTTTATGTATACACGCGTCAGTTACTTTTCATTTTATATTAAGATTTGTTGCATTGAACCATACATGGAAATATTACTGTATGTTTACCAATAAAACATTTTAAACCATACACTCGGTACACAAATTAAGCATGCTAAAAAAACATATAAGCTAAACAAGCTATAGTTTAGCATCTCGAATTTAAAAGACTATATGGAAAATATTTTTCCAGAAAACTTTCAGTCTAATTGGGCTAATTGAAGCAATTTTCTTAGATGTATGTTCATTTAACTAAATCAATTCTGATTAAATTTCCAATAAAAAATACCCAGTAATACAAATTGCATAGATTAATCTTCAGTGCTACATAGAAATCAATATTTTTTTGTGTGAAAGCCTACCGAACACTGGTTGACAAAGTAAAAAGTGCCAGTTTCTCACAAATTTATGTGTTACCCTGAATTTATTCAATTGAATAGATTATGTGCCAAAAATTGTCTTAGTTTAAGGTCTCCTTTCTTCTAAAACTGGCACCGGATAAACATTTATTCACAAATTCATAGTACCACGAAGCGAAATAAAGCAATGTAAATAATTGTATGAAAAAGGCGTGAAATTATGCTAATTGATTTTGTTGATTGAAATCAAATATTCACTCATTAAAAAACAAAAAAATGAAAATTACATATCAACGCTGTAGAATAAACTATCTATTCAATAGAGCAGTGTTTTCCAAAATATGGTGCGCGTACCCCTGTAGACTGCGCAAGTTCGTGACATTTTGCTAACAAATTATAATACGATAACTCATGATTATTTGAATTATATGCAATTAACGATACATGCATAGAAACCAAAACATAAAAATAAGTGTAACTCAACTATTTGTAAGCTTCTCTATTTCTTCAACTTTTTCAGGTAAAATTTAACTCACTATTCGTATGCTGACAACACTGGACGGAGTTGAGAGGAAGAATTTAGTGCAAACAGAAAGTAAACAGAAAAACACCTAAAGGGATGCGCTACCTGAATTTTTATTGAAAAACGATTTAATCAATTATTCGTGCATTGCTATTTGCTATTCGTAGTACACCCTGGAAGAGATTGTATATGAATAACGGGGTTTTATTGTATCTTCAAATACATAACTGCGATTATTTTTAATGCGTCAATTTTTCAGCCTGTGGTAAAAGCTTCACAGTACGTTGCATGTGAACATATACAAAAATATTACCTTTCACTTATTACTAATACGGAACTGAAAATTAGTAGTAATAATATAATTTTATATTTAATAGTAAAATAGAATAAATTGTGAGGTATTTTGCAGTTACATTTAATAGATAGCTTATCATTCATACTGTATACACAATTGTGATTTTTAAATGATATGCAAAATACACATCAAAAACTGCAAACAAAAATTGGTAAGCAAAAATAGTTGAATTGCTTTTCACCTTGTATATTTAAAGTAGACAATAGAACGCATAAAAAAATATCATATTTTTTGCTAAGGCTACTCCTGCCGAGTTCGCCGTTCTCGCTCTGTTACATGTGATCCTTATGAGAAAAATTATTTGCGTCTAAATCAAGCCACGAGTTTATTATTAAAGATATGTATTAGCTTGATTCAAAAAAGAAATTAAAGTTAAATGACACCCCCAGGCTGATAGATGGGCGTTTTTTTTTTGAAAAAAGTCTTTTTGACATCAATATTTGATCGTAGAAAATGGACGCAAAATAGTGTATTTTTATATTCTAATTTCGCTGCCAAAAAGACTTTTTTCAAAAAAACTCTCATTTATCAGCCTGGGGGTGTTATTTAACTTTAATTTCTTTTTGAATGAAGTCAATATCTTCAATGACAAGCTCGTGGCTAACTTTGGCGCAAATAATTTTTCTCATAAGGAACACATGTAACAGAGCGAGAGCGACGAACTCGGCAGGAGTAGCCTTAAGTAAAAATAATTGTAAGATTTTCCATATATGTTTTGTATATGACTTACCATTCACTCTGTATATAAATTCACGGTCATTGAAATGGTATGCAATCATCGATACACATAAAAACCAAAACAAAAACTATCCAATCTTCCGTATAGCATAGCAATTAGCGATATGACAATAACATAAACAAATTGCGTAAGTAGACGTTAATTGAATTGCATGACAAAGGCGAGAGCGCGTTCGATGTGTGTCGTTGTTTCTCCGGTTGTAAATAAAGCGCAATCATAACCTAAATACAACGAACTACACTATATGAAATATAAAATGTTTTTTTGGCAAATAAATTCGATACGTGATGCACTCAGGACGCGCGCGGCGTTTGTTTAATTTTAGCATTGAATATATTGAAATATATATAAATATTTGCTTACCGATTGTAGACGAAATGGTACTGAAAAACAGCGCGGCCGTCGTCGTGCGAAATCCATTTTCCGTTCAGCGTCGGTACGGTTACAACATCGACATATGTATTAATAAAAAAATCAAATATATCGACGAATCTTTTAACGCGACCTTGCCGATTAATTGACACGCATTAATACAATTTAATTTAAAACGAAGTGAAATGATATGATATGTGTGTTTGAATGCCGCAACGCAACTTTAACGCAAAAACAATGCGAACGCTATTCCTGTATATTTGTTTACTGTTCGCGTTCAGGTTGGTACTAGTCCAACAATATATCGTACGATTTATGTTAATTTATTTGTTGTTGTTGCTATTTGATTTTTTATAGATTGGGATATGGTGCGGCGCCATGGACGCACATCCTACACAAGATCGAGCAGCATCCGAATCTCAAACGCTTTCACGAGCTGATCGAACGCAATCGTATCGCAAAGCCGGCGCTCATCTATCGCGAGCTAACCATCTTCGCGCCCACCGATGAGGCGTTCGCAGCGTATGAAGGTGTCATCGACGAGGAGCTGGCGTTATTTCACATCGTACCGGTAGCACGAACGCTCGATAATTTAAATAATGCTACTAGTTTAAGTGCGTATACAACACGATATTAATTTAAATTTGATTTAAATGTTTATTTGCAGGTCCCTTGCTGGAACAACATCCCCACTTGTGGATTAATACCAAAAATGACGATTTCTACGTTAATAATGCTCGCATTATACGAAATTATTCCGATTTTACTACTAAAACGCGTAGTGATAGTTACGGCAAACTTCAGGTGAGTGTACAAAATCACCATCAACTTTAAGGCTGCTTCGAATCGGCCTAACCCACAAATTGTCGATTTTTTTCATTTTTTTTTTAGCGTAGGACAGATACATGTAGGGCATTTAGATAGCTTTTTGTCACGTAACTGCAGATAACTTCAGACGTTTACGAACGCTTACAAAGGTTTTTAGCTCCACGATTCATAAATGAAATAAAAAATTTTAGATTAAAATAAATTTTGGTAAATTAACAAAATGGAGAGTTGGATTAATTTTAAAACTTACAAAAAAAATGTAGATGCTTTAGAGATATATTTACCGAACGCACTACTTGCGTTGTCTAAAATACTCTAACTTAGAAGAGAATGAGTGAAACAATATTTTTGCCCTTCATTGTTAATATTATAAAAATGATTCCAAAATAACCAATAATATAAAAACTACGCTAAATCAAAGAAATTGTGACAAAGTAATGTCATAAATTTCATAGAAAAATGCAAAGTTGTCTACACAGTATTCCCCAAAAACAGGCAAAGCCAGTAAGTTCTAAACATAAAAACATAAATTAAAGAATTATTGTCCGTTGGATTTGAAATTTCAGTGCTTTAGCAATTGCAAATTCAAGCAGAGCTAATTTAGATATACAATTTGTTCTAACCCTGTTCACATTATTCCAGTAGCATTCCAGTCCAATGATTAAATCGAGCGTTGAAATGTTGCTGCAATTGTGAACATACGCTGGAATATCCAATAATTTGTATATGTCACAATATTTTTTTATTCTATATTAGACTGATTAAGCACAACTGGAATAATTTGAACCGCACAACGACAGATATTCCAGTATCGGATTGATCAAATGTTAAACAGTTAAGACAAATTTTCCAATTAACCCTAGTATAGAATTGACTGAAAACCAATTGTTTAAACTTTAAATGAGTAGTTTTAAATTAATTTTTGAACTTCCTTGTTAAGATCATGGTCATAATAATAGGATTTAATTACAATTTAATTCCTGAACGTCAAGCCAGTTTATCAATCGATTGGATTGACGCGCTGCATTCCCGGACTCTATAGAATTATGTAAACAGGGCATAATATCCAAGAAATTTAAATTGTGACTGGCTTTAACGGTTTTGAGTACATAGTGTGTAGGCAACTTAACAATCACAATATATGATATTTGAATCATTCTAACTATTTTTTGCAGGTTCTGCACGTAATTGATGAAGTACTATCCCCCGTTTGCCTTACAAAATCATCACCATCCGCCTACGATGTACTCGCGCAGCCGAAACGCTGCAATTTCCACACATACACATTCAACGCCATCTATCGACGCATCTACGCCTTTCGCATGACACCGCTCTTCAAGTCGTATGTGCGCGGCACGTTTTTCGTCACCCCAGATCAGTATCTCAGCCGTGCGATGGAGACGCATATTGACCGTGACGTCCTCGACGCCAATATTATCAACGATCGTGTGATATTCACACGCACCGCGCTCGATAATCATTCGTATGTAACGCGCTGCGTCGATAAGGACTTTTACGTCACGGTGGAGTTTATCGAAAGCGATGTGATACGCGTCTCAAAGATGGCTAAGGCGAGCAATAAGCGGGTGAATGAGCAGCTCGCTAAGATTGTGCATGCGAATATTCCGGTGAAAAATGGTGTTGTACATATTGTGCGCCATTTAATTGGTGTATTCGAGCATAAATTACGTAAATTTCCGTTCTTGCCGGTGATTTCTAAGCTGCAAGGTGATTTACAGCTAAACATCACTGATTACCTATTCGAACAATGCGGTTTGAGCGAGATGTTGTATGAAACTCACATCAACTACACGCTTTTTCTACCAACTGATACTGCATGGCGCCATCTAGCTAATAAATACAACTACAGCGTGGATGTATTCAACACGAAACAATTCATCCAGCATGCAGCGCATATAATGCGGCGTCATATCGTTTGTGATGATTACTACGACGTGCAACGTCTTCTCACGCTTAGTAATCATGTAAAAAACGGTGAGATTCGCTTGGATGTAGGCATCGATATGCTACATGTGAAAATCGACAAGAAACAGGATGATGTGCATATATTATGGGGTGTGCAGCGCATCAAAATCATTCGTCCCGATTATGAGTGCACGAATGGTGTAATACATCTTATCGACATGCCGTTTATTCATCCGAGTGAAATGCGCGCGCTGGGTGCTGATCACAATAGTTTCGTGTACAAAGCAAGCCAGTTTTTCAAGCAATTCGCGATGAAGTTTCATTAAAAAAAATATATATGTGTACTTACGTCCGATTGTTTCGTGGCTTGATAGAGGTAGCAGTAGAGCAGCTGTTCGACGTCGTCGCGTAGCAGATAGAGAAAAGTGGATGGATCAAGATCGGCTTGGGAGAAGCGCGTCATCTGGATGAGCCGGTGCGCGAATTGCACCTCAAAGTCGGCGTTGTACGCCTGCAGATGGCCATCCTCCACACCCAAACTCAGCTGCAACAAATTAGTTAATTTAATATACAATTATACAACCATACATACATGTTTTGTGTATACGGACAGTTTATTAATACGTAGATTGTTTATTTATCTATTTACATTTACATCAAAAATAATAAACTTAACTGAAAAGTTGGACGCGTTTATTTGATTGATTATCATCAAGCCATCCCTGAGCAATTTTCAACGCGCGTCAATCACTCATTTTATTTTAACTGCGTAGCATGACGGTCCTAATGCATCATGTGCATTATGGCCGCCTTAGATGGTAAATCTTCTAAGCCGCAATCGTCATCAAAGAAACTCAAAATTCGGTTCGACGACGACGACACAACCGCGAGCGTACCGCCCGTATCCAAACGTGAAATACGGCGCGCTGACTACCAGGATGTCGAGAAGATCGAGGAATTGTTTACGCCGGACATCGAACAGATGTACAATTTGGACAATGCCTTCGATCCGATGTACGTAAATATTCGTATTACAAAACGAAACTTAACTAAACAATACTAATTTGCAGCCACAAATGTTACTATAGCCTAATTATTAAGAATGTTAATCAAAAGTTGGTGGGTGCGTTATGTTTAGCTGATTATCCGAACGTGCCAGCGATTCCCAGCGATGAGTGGAGCTCGTGGGCGTCGCGCATCTATGGAATCCGAGGTTAAATCACTTATCCATCGTATTCGCTATTAATATTTGTTTAATTATCGTAGATTTGAGCAGCTACAATACATTTTGGGTTCATCTTGCTGCTTTCCACACTGATTACGCTTACACCTTCCTCCAGCCACTGCTTCAGCATGTCTTCGAGCAAAACGCCAAGAAAAACTACGTCATCTTTGTAATTCCTTGCAATTGCAACGACTACATATCGTGGCTGGAGGAATACTCCACCTTAATCCTTCCAATAAGTAATTTTACATCCAAATTCCAAATAAAATATTAATAAATTGAATTAATTTAGATTATACCAATCCGAATCGGGTGCAAACACTACGCCTCCTAGCCCGTCAAAACTTCATCACCAACTATAAGATTCGGCGTGCGGTCGAAGAGGACAACGACGATTTGGTGCCATTAATCGATCGTTACTCGAAACGCTTACGTGAACTGTATGGTGACTTCTACATAGCCGAACTGATTACGCGCCATCCAAATGCCGGACGCCACCTAATTGTCGCCGAATACAAAGGCCTGGCAGTGAGTGTGCTCTGCTTAAATGAGAATGTAAACTACGATGAGCTGAACACCGCCTTCGATTTGCATGCGTTTTGTTACCTGTGCAAGCCGGATAAGATGGAGACGGTGCAGAATCTCGTTCGGAAAGATAGCTCGACGATTTCCACTTTGGTGCCACCACGCGATCGCACGGAGTTAGTATTTTATTCCACACTATTCCCGATACATATTTGACTTATAAAAAATCAACATGACCGTTCAGTGAAAGTGTTGCCAACCAACACTAGTTACTTGTTGCTGATTGGTTAAATTCAAATGTGGCGCTTAATTTGTAATGGCAAATTGTTTATTTTCAGCACGCGTGCGACTCAATTATCGAAAATATCGCTGATTGCGAACACGACGATAACGAACAAAGCCAGTCATTCATCAGTGTCACAAGTGAGCCTTAGCGGTCTGCCTTCGCAGCTGATTAGCGACGAATCCTTCCTGGACGATTTATTGTTTCCATTGATCAGCGCCGATGCCTTATCGACTTACTCATCCAACGATGAGTTTCACGACGAGGAATTTGATCCGATACACGAAGAGAGCTTGATATCGATGAGCGGGTTTGATAGCCGTAGCTGTTCGTAACATTGAAAAAACAACACATAAACCTAACCTCACTTTATTTACCAGATGTTTCGTATGGATCGTATGCGGATTTTGAAGGAAAACCCAACGCGTTTGTGATTGAGATAGCCGCCGCCGAGGAGGAGCATCAATTCAGCTTGTGGTTATTGTTGGAGGCATCGTTTGAATGTTTTCCGACACGCGATTATTGCATCCTCACCGTGCCATCGGATCACAATCACTTTCCACTACTCAAACATTTCGTACGTGACATTTTCAATTTAAGCGAATTAGCGATTACGTATGCATTGTTTTTTTAGGTGCATGTGACACCGAAACCGAACTCGATACATCCGCACGAGCTGTACGTGTTCAATAAGCACACGCTGAACGTTATTCGCGTGAAGATAGCAGCGGAGAGGGATGGTCATCTGATTAAGAACTTTGTCAAATGTGTGAAATTTTCAGACAATATTTATGATAGATTTATGGAGGCGCAATCGAATCCAAAGAGTAAACTAGTGACATGTTTGGTGTTTTCAGGAAATAACAGTCTTCCAGTCGGTATGAACATACATATAATAGTAAGATTATTTTGTTACAAAATTGTATTTTTTTTATCTAGGTCTTGCAATGGTTAATGAGTTGACCGATATGAATCACGTCGAGCAACGATATGCGCTACGAATATGGACGAATATGCGTCGGGAGCGTAATGAAGATATTGGTTTCGTGGAGATGTTTTGCATTTCACCCATTTTCCAAAGGTAATTTAATTACGGAGCATATTATAAAATTTTATTTCCCATTTTTTATGCATCAATCATTTTCCCTTTTATTATTATTTATATTTGTCGTTTTTTATCGCAATTAAGCTAAAGCTACTATTTTGTAAATGTTAATGTTATAGAACAGTGTAATTTACACCAATCTCAGGTCCATAATAAATTATTTTATATTTTCTGTGTGACATACATAGAATACTGATTTTGACAAAAAAATGTTATTCTAATAACATATTCTTACGAATGTCTTGTATAAAAAGCTCTGTAATAAGGTTGGCTGCAATTAGAACTGAACTGAAATATAGACTGTAAGATAGGTAATGAAATTACCTCTTTTCTGTTTATATAAATAAAACGCAGTTTATGGTTTCAGTGCAGTTCTGTTGATGGTTATTTAGCCAAAACAACGAAAATAAATTTGAGAAGTAACCTTGTATCTGTTATGAATTAAATGTCTGCTAATTGTTAAAAAATTGTTTACCAAAAGCTAAACACAGTCTATTTCCTATTTTTTAATTTTTTTTTTAACTAAATAATAATTAACAAAGATTTGCTTCGTACAGGACCTAATTTACAACATGTAATATTTGGAGTTTTTATTCTTGACTCTTTTTCAAAGCAGCCCACTTTTATCCTCACACAGCGGGACGGTAAACCCATGGACTATTTTCTTAAATTCCATATGAAAGATCAAAATTTTTCCTAAACGTTTAAAACAATTTAGTATCATAAAATTCTACCTTAAATCCCAAACAATGGAATTTTATAAATTGAAACACATGCTCAAATGTTATACAATGTTATTGCACTAAAATTGATATAGCATAAATTCGTGACAGTTTAATACAATATTTGTAAAACGGTGTGTAAATATTACTTTGAAGGTCTAAATTAGGTCCTGGCTTTGCGTCTTGTTACAAATTAACAATAAGCAACACAAATGGTTTAATTTTTAACTAGCAAGTATATTTTTCAGGCACATTGATTTTATTCTACGTGAAATTCATCGCAAATGCAACTATTCTACTCTATTTTACGGAATAAATCGCTACGATACGATGGATCATCGCGTCCGACCGCTACCTTCCTTCATTCGCAATGTATACCCGGTGCCGCCGCGTAAGATTGTCACAGCTGGTCGTCATGATCGTCGCGAAGACTATCCGGAAGAGCCGTTTTCACTCTATATATCAACGCCGAAGCTGACACAAACACCCACGTAACTACAATTGCATATCTTATTTACGTGCAACAAGTTGTTCTATCTTAAATCATCTTAAATCGTTGCAGTTTTGATGTGAATCGTAAGATTGTGGTGATTGGTGCCAGCTACACGTCGATTGCATTCCTACGCGGATTGCTTTTCTCCAGCGATCGCTCGATGTACGCGATCTTCAACAATGTGACGATTGTATCATCAAGCGGACTGTGTCATCACAAGCATCCGAATCGCTTATGGGATTTGTTACTGGCTAAATCAAGCACGATTGATTACGATTATATGGAGAAGATTAATCTGCGTACCTACGTCAATATTGTCACCGGCACGATGACTGCGATTAATCGACGACGTAATTACACTTTTAATTATAATTAGTATAACGGCGCACCTATAACGCTTAAAAAATCGTATTTTAGAAGTTTTATGTCGCAAAAGTAAAATGCCTAACAAAAATGATAACATATTATACATGAGTGTGCAGAATTTTCTTTATTGTTCTTAAATTTACTCGCCAGCTAAAATTGAGTTAAAAAAGCATAAATTTAATTAAAAATGCGACAAATGCAGTTTGAGCAATTTGGAAGTTACTTAAATTGGAAGTCATTGCTAGCACAAACATATGATTCTAAATCTATTCTTTGTGAATTATTTTCCAGGATTTTTATTATTATTCTTTTACTTTTAGTAAGATTTGGAAATTCATATCTATCATAGCAATGACACCCGTTCAAGGTAGTTACTTATTACCTGTGGCAAGCGATAAAAATCGCGCGTGTGAATGCAGTATTATAAAAATTTACATTTTTATCCAAAAAAATATCTTTTTTGCAATTTCTTGTTGGCAAGTGCATAAATTTAAGAATGCTAATGAAATTTTCATAAAAATTATTCGACAATGTATAATACATTTCTGGTAGAAAATTGAAAAATTTGCATTTTTTTACTTTTGTACCTGTTGTCTAAAGTTTTGATTAAAAAATGAACAAAATATCATGTTTTACGGACTATAAAACGCACGTCAAGATTAATAAGTATTTTAAATGCAATTCAATTTGACACGGAGTTTTCAAATTTAATTCATTCCTAATATACGTAATCTTCTAGCCATTTTGCATTGAGTACTTTATTTGCATATTTAGACATCCTCACCTTTTTCACTGTTTTCTTACTATATATAGCTCACTAATCCAATATTATGACCATTTAACAATTCATATTTTCAATTTGAATAAAAAAGTTGTTTTTTTCACTATCACGAGAAACTTTACATTTCCTTTAAGCCAATTAATCAAACAATAATAAAATGCAAAACAGTTTACACATTTCAATGATTACGCGGAACGGATGAAGGTTTTTGAAGGTTGCCCACCATTTCTGTTATAGAAAATTATCAATTCAATGTTGATTAGTTAACGTATTTATTATTTACATTTTTGTTTAATTTAATACTCCTTTATGCATTTTTAAAACATCTACTTTATCTGATATAAGACTAATCTGAATACGAAATACATATAAGTAAAAATTGTAATTCGAATTTAGACTTATTAATTCATAATCAATAATCATCACGGTGAACAAGTGTGTGAAGCAACATCTTCATGGACCTTCTTATATGTGGAATAAACGATATCAAAAACATCCTTTTACATTAACATTTTTTTAAATTCACAAATATTGTAAAGAGGATAGCGAATAAATATATATTGTAGTTGAAAAATGCAAGAAAAAATGTATTATTATATTGTACTATATCAGTATCGTTTTCTTCCACATAAGATGGTCCGTGAAAGTACTTCATACACGTTCCACCCTCATGCTAATAATAAGTTAAATAATCGAAATATCGAATTAATTTTTAAACATTTTTATTGTTCTATTTTACAATAAATAAGCATTACTCTTGCTCACCGATATTAACTGATTATTCAAAATGCGTGTAAAAAAAGAGTATTATGATGCCTGGCTTACATAAAGGCTTTTACGATAAATGTTAATTTTGTTTGCAGAAAAAACGATTACGGTGAACAAACGTTATGTAATTCCATACGATTTGTTATTTATCATGTGCGGCTTGCAGTACTCGCTGCCGCGCAAAGATAACAGCAAGGATTATCTAAACATGCGGCTGCCGCCGAACATGTTTACCGTCAATTCGGAATCGGATGCGATTACCGCACTCTATAAACTGAAGAAAATATTCCAATCACAGTATTCATCAAAACGTAAGGGTAAACGTAATTTATTTGTGCTTGTATGCTGCCTCTGTCCTGCTGCATACCGAGTACACCAAACACTGACTAATGACTAATTAGCAACCGCATTTTATTAGATAAGCTAATCATTTACGGTCACAATATCGATGCGTATTGTTGCGTGCAGGCGATGCTTGAGTTTGGCGTGCCCGGATCGCAAATTGTACTAATTGAACCGGAACCCGAAAATCATGAATTTGTCTTCTCCGATGGCGATATCTATGAAGCGGTCATTGTACCTACACCCCCTATTAATTGTCGTTTTTCATGCAAAATGTCTAATTTATTTATTTTATTTTAGGATCAAGTTAAGGAATGCGGGGTGGAGATCAACTATGGCTACACGATTGTCGACTGGTGGCAAACGACCCCCGATGTGGTAACCGTAAAGTTTGAATCGATATTGCGCGTTATTGAAATTGAGGCGCTCGGCGTGTTTCTCTACGGCGATAAATGCGTCAAGTTGAGTATAGCAAGTGATTTATTCGATTTAATAATTTACGATCCCCTTCCCCCCACCACTTCCATTTGATTTATTGTAGCGTTAAGATGTTTAATGCGATCTTTCAAGCTGGCCTCGTCTTTGACGGCCGATTGGTGATCACGCCCGATTGTCGCACGAACGATCCGTACATTTATGCGGCCGGAACGATTACGAAGTATTCGCGTCGCTACTATGCCGATCATTTGTTGCACAAGTACTTTAATCACGAAGAGATTGGGTGCGTTTTTCTTTAAGTTACTTTATTTCCTAGGAACTTTTAATTAAAATTTTAAAAAAATTAAGGAAAAAAACCTAAACATTTACGATATTTTTAGTTTTTCATGCGATTTAGACTATTTTTGTGAAAGTTATGATTTTAGTAAAAAATACTTGAAAAATCTGAAAACTAAACGTAAATATGTTGTGATTGATTTTGAAAGTTTAGAGTCAATAAATGTTCTAACTTCACAGCTGAGTTTCAAACAGTTTTCACTAAAATCTCAAGACTTAAGTCGCATTGGGAACATCGAAAAACCTCTACGACAAAAATAAATCTATATATCTTCCATAAAAGTTGAAAGATATTCGCTGAACAAATATTTCTAAATTTTATCATTCCCACTAAATTAATGTTTTTTCTGAAATTCCGATTTTTGTTATCCAAAATGTTTCTTATTTTCGAACATTATTAATTATTACACTCAAATTCGACATAAAGAGGTCTCACAATTAAACGAAATCGATGTTAATATGTTATTACTGTATTAATATTATATTAATAAATTAAAAATTAAGATAACTAATAATTGGCTTAATCAATTTAAACTCTAAGCCCTCCATATAATTCTCTTATTAATTTTTGAAACAAACTTTGGAAAACATAATGCTAGAATGTTTTAATTAAATGCTCCAAATCACGCGAGATAAATGGAAAAGGCAGAATCTAATAAAATATGAATATAACTTATTAATAGTAGACAAAACGCTAATTTTCAAAACAGATGTATTATAATTTAAAAAAATTGCATCAATCCCTAACTAATTTCTATGATCTTTTTAGACAGCAGCTGGGACGACGCGTTCGCGGCGAATTGCTCCCATACATGGAAGTATACGAACAAGAAGTGAACTTTTGGGAGTATTGCTGGGCCGATGCGACCAAAGTCGTGCCGGTGTATGAAAAGCCGCTGATTACGTACGCAATTTTGCCTGGAAATTTATACTATTTGCACGTTTGCAAGCCGGGCAAGCAAGTGCCTTTGGAAGCAGCGATGACTGATGACGATTATGTAGGTTTAAGCACAACTATATTGTAAGATTACATCACTGAGAGTTACAATTTACCTCATAAGTTTAGAGTAGAAAGCAGAGGATTTAACTGCTGATTGTCATTACACGAACTAAATTCAAAATTTACAACATAAGACATAGAAGCATTTTATTATCTATCCACATATGACGCGTTCAGCACCACAAGGGAGGGAGAACGCAAATTATATAATTTAATCTAATGACTACTATTTGATCAATTAGGACTTTAATTTAAAACCAAATATTTGTGAATATTTATGGTTCGTTCTGAACGTCTCTTATTTACAATTTTAATTGTACTTACATATGGGGCCTTCAGAACCAAAGGCAGTTCAACAAATGATATTTATCGGAAAAACGTAAAAGTAAATATATTAAAGCAAAGATTAACTGAATAATCCACGTAAGCTTTCGATCTTTTGCATAGGACTTATATTACTATGTATAATTTATGATTTTCCGTAAAATGTTAATTGTTTAGTTCGCTTTTTCTAGCTTTGAACGACTTACTTTATAACATCGAGATACTTTCCATAAATATGATCCTTCAGCACTATAACATTTTTATGCATTTAATCCAGTCGATACAAGAAATTTCTATATCATAAGAATTTTTTTCTAAATAAGTAGTAATTATATTAAGTATAAAGTAATTATGATGAGTTTGATACGTACGTTATATTATATTATATAACATTGCTGAAATACTTGGATTAGAATATTACTGACATGAAATGTTGCCAAACAATGTTTATGTACTTAGTAGTTACCTAGTACCTGTTTAAGTAATTTTACATTATAGAAGTATTAACACCACCACTCCATTCCGTTCTATAAGCTATGACTTACGGCCACTCATTACATAAATAGCTATTATGAATACTTTTATATAATTGATTTATTAGTCCCGTTGTATAAACAATGTTCCCT
>JARJDW010017318.1:0-25648 GCA_030264715.1 Adinopsis sp. GC000173 | reverse complement strand
ACTTACGAACAATGCACGATAATTGTTTTAAATGGTTATCCAATTTATAATGATTTCGTTTATTTATGATCTAATTAAATGATAATTCGATTAAGAAACAGCAACAATGCTTAGCCGATTTTAAAACGCTGACTGTTTGATAGTCTTTTTTTTCACATACGGAATTTCCAACATCTTTAAGCGTAGATACAGTGTTTTTACTCGCAGCAAAAAAGGAAATACATTTTTTAATTCTATATAATATAAATAAATTCAGTAATGATCTAATTAAATGGTAATTTGATTAAAAGTTATAATTTTTATTCGATTTTAAGCCGTAGACAATTTGATTTTGTTCACATATCGAATTTCCAACATCTTTAAGGGTAGATGCAGTGTTTTCATTAGTCGCAAAAGAGCAAATACATTTCCTAATTCTATGTATTGTAAATAAATTCGATTTAAAGTAACAATGTTTAGCCAATTTTGAAACGTTGATTGTTTCGTTTTTTTAAAAAAGGAATTTCCAACGTCTTTAAGCGTAGATACAGTGTTTTTACTCGCAGCAAAAAAGCAAATACATTTTTTAATTCTATATATTATAAATAAATTCAGTAATGATCTAATTAAATGGTAATTTGATTAAACGTAACAATTTTTATTCGATTTTAAGCCGTAGACAGTTTGATTTTGTTCACATATCGAATTTCCAACGTCTTTAAGCGTAGATGCAGTGTTTTCATTCGAAGAAAAAAATCAAACAATTTTTTAATTAATTATTAATGATCTAATTAAAGAATATCTAATTTGATTAAAAGCAACAATCCTTAGCCAATTTTAAAACGCTGACAGTTGATTTTTCTCACGTACGAAATCTTCAACGTCTTTAAGCATAAGTGCAGTATTTTCACTTGCAGAAAAAAGACGCAAACACCTGTCTTAATTCTATATATTGTAAATAAATTCCTTTATGATCAAATTAAATAATAATTTGATTGTTGCACGATTTTGAAACGCTGAAAGTTTGATTTTATTTCACAAACGGAATTTCCAACATCTTTAAACGTATGGAAGGTGTTTTCACTCGCAGTGTAAATAAATTCCCAACCGGAAATATTTTGAGTAATTTGTTTTTCGACATAAATTTAAATGAAAAGTAATAAATTAAAGTTGACAACGGAACTAAACTATTGCCTCATACAGGTCACCATCGTCGAATTACACATAGAAAAGGAAGGAATGTGTGTGTTTGTGTAAGAAAAAAGAAATTTAAATCAATTCTTATTGGAGGTGGATGGTTTTTTTTTTATATAAATTCATTTTAAATTTGCATACGACGATAATTTTTAAGGATTATGTGACACATCCACAATACGATGTAATAAATATCATTCAGGACAATACGTTTATAACGAAAATTAATATGCAAATATAAGAAAGTTGCGCGCTTCGGGAGAGGAATATTGTTTACTTACATTTATTTTTCTTTCCCGAAATAAAAAAATAATCATAATAAGCAAATCGATTGATTTTTGCGGTGTGAAAAGTAAAGCGTGTTGCTGCTTGTTTGGAATTGTGTCTGTCGCGAAACGGTAACGCTTCCCATAAATAACCAAACCGAATAAAATCAAATCGTTCTCAATTTTTATATTCGTACACGACGTATGTATGTATGTTTGTATGTATGCACTACCTACAAACAAACAAAAAATAACATCGTGAAAGTTTATGTGATAAGATCTACTATGTAAACACCATTGTCTGATTAGTATTCCTTCGCGTTCGGAACGCAAAAATGCATTTCGACTTGGTAATTTCGACGTGATTTTATCAATCCTGAATTGATTTTTAATTTCCAACACGCTGTTTCCTTTCCATATTAATCTATAATTGTCTTGTTTTGTAATAAAGTGTGTTAAAGACTTTATGAATTTAAATATTGTATAATCACAAACATATATAGGTAGTATATGTATATTAAAAAGCTCTCATCATAAGGTTATTCACATGCAAAAACTGACTATATTGATACTAATGTAATGATATTATTATAAATTAGGCATTTATCTTTATCTATCTACCTACATATACACGTTTTAAAAAGTGTTCTAGAACAACGATGGGCAACCTCCGGCCCGCGGGCCAATTGCTACCCTCAAAAATCTTTCATCAGGCCCGCAAATTGCATTTACCTAACAAATTTCAACCAACCTTTGCGTTTTTTTATGATGATTCCCAAATTTGTACATTTTTCAATAATATTTTGAAAGATATTTAACAATTTTTTTATATAAAAGCCAAACATATATAAACAAATTAGGAATGTTTGTAAAAAATGTGCAAATCTGGCATATTTTAGATTTTCTGTGTGATTTTAGTGCGTTTTGCCTGAAACTGTCCAAAAGTTTTTGCATTGTTTCGAAGATTTTGGTCCGCAACGAAATTTATGTCCTCACTTCGGCCCGCAATATCAAAAATGTTGCCCACCTCTGTTCTAGAATACAGTTTCATGAGAAAATTGTTTTTCTAATCCTAATGTCGAAAACTATTAATTTAGGTACTCAAACATAGCAAACTATTTTTAAGATCCTTATTTTGTATGTCATATAAATTAACACAAATGTTATGAGAAAATTCTAAAATTAATAACACACTCCTTCTTTTTCTTATTAATGCACAATTTTTGTTTTATAATAAAGTGTATTAAATGAATTCAAATTTTGTATTGTATAATGGCAAGCAAACAAAATGTTTGTTGTATATATGCCTACACTGAATGTACACATCAAAACGATTTGACTTTTTGTTATTCAAACATAAAAAGTTATTACAACAAATTTCATTTCATATATGCGAAAATTACCGTGTTTAATTAAAATCTTTGCATGAATAAATTAAGATTTCTAAAAGCTTGCAATAGAGAGAATAAAAGCTGTTACTTATATTATGTATATTTATATTCTAGAATAATTACAATTAAACTGCATATAGAATAATTCAATACTTTGAATTTAATTAAAAGTTAATTAATGGCATTAATAAAACAAAATACATATAGAATAATAATTCTATTACGTTTTAGAAAAATATCTAAGACTAATTAGACGTACAGTTACGTTAATTGAAAATCAATTCATTAATACATATTGCATAGTAAACAATAATAATAATAATAATAATATAAACAATTTGAAACAACAATAATAAGCAATAAACAATAACTGTTTATTATTGAATGGATAAAACGTACGCAATTCAAAAAGCATTTTCGATTTAGAGAGAATTTATAATTATAAATTATCAAATGAAAGCGTTATTTAATGGCCAATTGTTTNTTGTTTCGCATTTACACAATGCTAATAAACAAATTTATTTATTAAAAAAATTATGTCTTATTATTGATGATAATTTTATGAAAATGACGTTGCATAGCATATATATTCATACTTTTTTCTCTCCCCAAGCGTATTTAATTATGAAAAATGAACGATTTGTTGTTGTTGTTGTTGTTGTTGTTGAATTATACCTATGACGAAATTCCGGATTTTCATTTGTTGTATCATCACAAAATAAAAATAACTTTCATTTCCTATAGAATGAAAGTACACACATATATATGTGCTGGCTGGTGAGAGGTCAAAAGTTCGTCTGGATGTCTGGGGCTGCAATTCAACAACCCTCGCGCGCTCGCGATCGATACCCTTGAGCTCTCNTAGAATGAAAGTACACACATATATATGTGCTGGCTGGTGAGAGGTCAAAAGTTCGTCTGGATGTCTGGGGCTGCAATTCAACAACCCTCGCGCGCTCGCGATCGATACCCTTGAGCTCTCGTTCGTGCATCGTTTTCGTGCCGCACACACAAAAACAATATCAAAAAGAAAAGAATGTGAACGTTATCGTTTTCGAATACAGTGATGATGACTCAACGAAAAATTTAATGCACTCACTTGAAATGGAAAAATATATAACGCGCGACTTGCTGACTTTTGAATTAAAGAAAAAAACACGCGTGAATGCGATGAGTTGATGTTGAAAATGGGTATGGAATTCGCAATAATTCCTTGTTGGAATGAACGTAATCGCATACTTGTTGATGCTGTATGGATTTTTACCATATACACACACACACATTCGAAGTACTTTTATTTATAGCTCAAATCTCACATGAATTTAGTACACTATAATTAGCTAATTATAATTGATGCTAATCGCCATAGATTAAGAATCTTAAAATAAAATTAAAATTTTTGCATTCGTCCAAATTGCTTTGAACTTTCTGAAATTGTTGTGCAATATAAATTAAATGAGAAGACAATTTCATTTATTTTCGTAATTGGTTCTTTTGTCAACTTTTTAGTTATTGCAAATTTCTAATTTTTTACATTACAAATTAGTAAACTAATATTTGTTTGTTAAGTCCAGGGCTTAACTTAGACTTTCACGGGTATTAGGCAACATGATATTTATGGGCCCTTTAAATCAACATTTTGCTTAATACATCTTCTTGCGTTATGAATAATGGATGTAAAAGATTTTATGGAGTTACAAGTAATTAAAACTACGTTTTTTCTGAATGTTTAAGCAAAAAATATAAATTTAGAGATCTTTTAAACAATTATTGCCACATTGATGAATAAATATTGATAGTAATATGTCATATTACTTGTTCTGAGAAAGTGCCTTGAATGTTTTATGGCAGAATAGGCACTGGCTGCATCATAAAGGTACACACAATAAAAACGACAAAATCTGCTAAGACAAGCTAAGAGTTACCGGCCTCTTTTATAAATTTTGTATTAAACATTGTCAGATTCAATCTAAAATGCAAAATTATTATTTTTGTAGATGTCTGAATTAAAATTGCTGTGATTCTAAAGAGATTTTTTGCTTCTTGTTCCCAACGTTTAAGAAAATTAGAAAATTAAACGTCTTAAAGCCTTTTTAGTACAATTGACGTTTTTAGAATATATAACGAGCTTTAAACAGGTGTCTTGCCTGTGTTGTAGTAAAATAGAATTTGAACAAGATACCAATAATCTGGTTCTAATATGAAAAAGAATTTTCTGGTTCAGTGGTAAGCCAAAACTAGTTTTTATCGTTAAAAAGCAAAAATTTTAAATATAATCCACAAATACAAATATTTAATGACAAAAAAACTGAAAATTTTATTATAATTTAGATATTATTAAATGCACAAAATATATTTATCAATTTTTCGTATTTTCACTTTTGATTTTTGATAGCACAATTTCATTTTTATTGCGTATGATTTATGTAAACCATCTATAATTATCGCTGGCAATTATTTAGATCACTAGTTAGCTGTTGAAATACTAATTTAATTTACCAATAAAGATTTCGGAAATGTTTCGAGGCAATATACAATTTACATAAATTTTCAAGAAGCAAGCAATCCAATTTCGTATACATATGAACCCAACCAACAATAATATATATCTATATCTCATTTACAACGATGAAAAGAAAATCGTGCACAAATTTGTGATTTGTAGTCACAATTAAGATTCCAATACGAGGTGGGATAATAATAAATAACCCAACCAAAAAAAAAAACAGATTAAATTCGTATACTATACGAGACAAGAGAAAAAGTAATAAAAGCCGCGCACTCACACGCGTAAATAAATTGGCAATAAGAAGAGCGTATATATGTATATAGGTGTACATACATCCAGGAACAATGTGGAAAAAATAATGATATAAAGCGAATTAAAATGCAATTAGATGAATTCTTGACGGACGCATCTTTTGTCTTTTACAAAGTAAGAAGGCTTGATAATAATGTATAAATTATAATATTTGCATGCAACTAGTTATTCCTCACCGGCGGGCTTTTGCACAAAATTATAATCTGCTTAAGTGAAAGGATATTTTTTCTGATATTATTATAAATTTTTCAGATCGTAAATAACATTTTTACCGAGCGAAACATTTATCAAAATAATCATGCAATTTTTGATCTATTTTTAAAAGCGATTAAATTTCTAAATTGTTTCAAAAAAGAGAATATGGATATTAATTCTTGTTCACATAATTATGATTTTCTTAAATATTTAGATAGCCTAATGGATTTTGTCTAACGCAACAGCAACAACAACAACAACATTAATTGCTGCGCTCCTCTTAAATGAATGAATGAATCAAGTGAAATCTAATTAAAATAAGAAACGATTAGGTTTGGCTTTACAATTCATTCGTTCAGCTAATTTATAAATTATTATGTTGCTTTTTATTAATGTATCATTTCAAATAAATTAATAGCCAATAAATAAATTGTTTATTGCTAACTTTTATCGACTGGTGAAACATCGTGCTTTAAAATTTATAGAATTGTAAACGCTAAGCTACATTTAATGTATAAATCATAAGGTATACAACAAAGTATAAAGTTTTTACATATAATATAAATATAAAATAAAGTAAACATGTATTTTATATATTATATATGTATATTAAAACAAAATCGTGATTATCGTGATTGCAAAACATGCAGAAAGTTCATAGCAATTTTGATGGATGCAAAAATTTCAATTCTGATTTAAGATTGTTAATCTACGTCGATTAACATCAATTTTAATTACCTAATTATTGTGTACTAAATTTTCATGTATAATATTTATGTGAGAATTCAGTGATTTAAAGTTTTTTAAAAATATGTACTTACAATTATTTAGTTTATAGTAGACAGATGAAAGGTAGCACAAATCCAATATTTTTACTTAACTGCAAACATGTTATTTTACACGCAATGAATTTTCGTCTTTGAACTTGATTTTGGTATGTCATGATTTAAATATAGTCGAGATAAAGATATTTATAACTTATCATTAGATGACTAAAAACGAATAATATCTAGATTAAGTTAATTTCGACAAACGATTAGGAAAAATAGTTTAACAGCCAATTAGTGATCCAGATAATTGCTTTCAATAATTATAGACGGTTTAAATAAATTATATGTATACGTACAAAAGTATTCATTAAATAAATTAATGGTAAAACATTAAAAATGATCATTTAGTTTTGATTTGACACTGCTTTATCATCGTGATGGTAAATCACAATAAAATGTCACACAAATATCGATAAAATCTTGAATAATAAATGAATAATAACTAATTGATCAATAAGTATTGTAGTAAGAAAACACATTGTTGTAATATTTTATCAATGTGGAAGTTATTTCGAAGCTGATGACATTATAAATAATCATTTAATTTTAATACTTCTAGAAAATAAATGGATAAATAATGATTATTTAGGCTAATATCAAAAATCTCTATCATTTTGATTATAAATTAGAACAAAAATTCCAAATAATTTAGGTAAAATGTTAAATAATAAATTATTGATACCCAATTGACCAATAAGTAGTAAGAAATCACATTGTTATAATATTTTATCAATGTGGAAGTTGCTTCGAAGTTGGTAAGATTAAAAATAATCATTTAATTTTAATATTTCTAGAAAATAATCTTGGTATAAATGAATAAATAATGATTATCTGAGCTAATATCAAAAATCTCTATCATTCTGATTATAAATTAAAACAAAAATTTCAAATAGTTTAGATAAAATCTTAAATAATTTATTATTGATAACTAATTGATCAATAAATAGTAGGAAAACATATTGTTGTACATTTTATCGATGTGGAAATTATTTTAAAGCTGATAACATTAAAATTACTGATTTAATTTTAATATTTCTAGGAAATAATCTTTGTAGGTGGAATAATAATAATTATTATTTGGACTAATACCAAAAATATTTATAATATGAGTTCAAAGTAATTCAGATAAAATCTCGAATAATAATTGATGAGGTTTTTAATATTGTACATGATTCAGAAAACATTGTTATAATATTTTATTTGTGTGGAAGTTACTTCAAAGCTAATGACTTTAAAAATGATGAAATAAATTCTGTAAGTGGACAAATAGTAAAGTCTTAGTTTTTCAGAAGGCAATCGTCTTTATAAGCAGATAAATAATAATTATTTGGGCTAATATCGCCGTGAGTATAAATTTAAATAAAAATTCAAAGTAATTCAGATAAAATCTTGAATAATAAATTAATAATTGATCAGATTTTTATTGTTATTCACATTTTTTCCAACAATTTTTTTGTTGTTGTGGAAGTCAGTTATTTGTTACATTTTTTCTTCGCTGAAATCTATTCGAATGGAAATATTGCCTTTTTTTCTTCTTTTTCGTCGTCGTTCATAACACAACGCCAATACGAAGCTGCGCTGATGTTTTATGAGTTTACTGTACTGTGTTACACTTCCGCATAAACAAACCTCGAAATCGGCTACGATTATTTAACATTATTACGGCTACCAATGTCAGCTGTCACGTTAACGTTTTGCAAAAATATTTATAATTTATATCCGTTTAACACACACACACGGCTAGAAAACAAATAGATGCTGCCATGTGATGATGGAGTGTAATAAAAATGATTATGACATGTATTTGAAACTATTTAGGTCGTATGAGAATCAATTGTTGTTTTTGAGCGCGTCGCGTCGTTGTGTTGTGATTGTTGTGCCATTGTGTAAGAATGCGAGAAAAATCATGCTCATTTGCATACGTAATTTATGTAAAACGGGAGCAATGCATATCTAAATGAACGTAAAATTTATCGCTTTGAATGACACATTGCTGTTTTAGAGTTTATTTCATTTTCTTAAAATATATCGGGGTATAAGCGCTAATTAATTTACGTTTCAAGTTTAAATTTAGCCTACTTTAAATATAGATGCTACTATATACTACTCTGCGACTATCATATAACATACATTTTTTTCTTATTTCGCTGTTGTTGTTGTTTATATACATATAAAATGATTTCTCCGGCCGGTTTCACTTCGCTTTGATTATTATAATTAGACGAAAACAAAAATTACACACACAATATTTTGCACACTAAACGGATTTAAGACGGACGCCCAATAATTACAATCATTTACTCTTTAACGAAAAATTGTTTGCGATTAACAACTATTATCAAATTGATCGCTTACAGCATCATTTTGCAGTACATAGCAAATAATGATAATGATTTTGTTTAAATTTCTATATACAATTAGATAATAAAATAATTTCTTGGCGCGCTTTAACGCTTTCAATAATAAATCGATTGATTCCAGCTAGCAACGTGCCAATATTCATAGTGTCAAATTTATTAACATGTTAATCAATTCAATTTCAACATTTATATCGAATATTTTTTCTTCTTCTTCTTCTTCGCTCTTCTCTCTTGTCAGGCTCTATAGTCTATCTATATGACAAGTTTTTAATAAGCTTGTATTATCAACAGCTTGTCACTTTTTATTCGATTTGATGAAAAATGGCGTGGAGTAGAAAGCTTAAACATTGTTCGATTATTTATACCAGATATAATTGATAAAAGGTTTCAATTTATTCAAAATCTATCCATTATCTATTGATGCCTTTTTTCTCTTCTTTTCTTTCCTTAATAAAGTAAACATTGCTGTAGTATAGAAAAATGCCATTATTATCTTGGCTAGATAATGAATAATTACATTCTTTTAATAATAATACGAGACAAATCGAAAAATTTAATTAACATATTTTCACGTATTATATTACATACCACATGCGAGAGAGACTAGAAAAATCGCTTATTAATTACCGCTAATCATATTTCATTACCATTGAATGATTATTTATGAGATAATGAACATATTTATGACAAAAAAAAATAAACACTCATAAACATTAAATTGCATTCATTGGGCAAGTTGATGCAATTGCAAATGCAAACTATGTTATTGTTGATTTGACTACATCACTAATAATTTAATTATTTTCACAAAAAAGTATTGCAATCATTATTAGATAGATAGGAAGAGATATTTATTAAATATTTATTATTTTAGATCATTACTAATATAGTTATTTTACTGAAGACAAATAATATTTATCAATTTTCACAAAATAAATACAATGCAATCATTAGTAATTAGTAGAAGTAGTTATTTATTACCTATAGGAGCAGTCTTAACAAAATTGTCATTCGATTTTGCTTAAAAATTAAACAGACTGTCTATTGGAAAATAGTTTTAGATGCATTTCTTAACATTATTCAATAATTATGATATGATTTGTGTAATATATTTCTATTTATAATATTCTTTCACTTGTAAACCCATTTTTTCCTCATTATTCGCAACTCACCTCGCTTATCATATTTTCACCTACCAGAATATTCTTAGGATGTTATTGCAGTAGTGCCGAATAAGCGATTTTTGTTTTAAATTATTTATTACGAAAATATGATAATTAATATGTGCAATATATTTTAATTTATAATATTCTTTCACTTGTAAACACATCTCTTCTTTGTATGATGATCGAGGAGTATTATTATTCGCACCTTGCTCCGCTTATCATATTTTCACCTTCCAGAATATTCTTAGGATGTTATTGCACTTGCGTCGAATAAGCGATTTTGGTTGTAAATTACGTATTACGAAAACACCTGATAATTTATATTCCTTCGACTTTTTATTTAAAAAATGTGTTATTTGAGTGTCAATTACTATTACTAAATCTATTCCTTAAAATTAATTAACATAGCTAATATGTATAGGTAATATATTTTCATTTAAAATATTCTTTCACTTGCAAACATATCTCCAATTTGTATTCTTATTTGCCACTTGCTCTTCTTATCTTATTTTCACCTTCGAGAATATTCCTTTCTTGCATCGAATAAATGATTTTGGCTGTAAACTGACGAAAATAATAATAAAGTTAAGATTTGTTTATCCGAATATTTCTTTATAAAATTCTTAGACACTTTCCATTATTTTTCAATAAAGATTTTGAATTTGATATCATGACGAGACGAGTAAAACGGCACAAATCAAGAAATCTCAATTTAATTAACATATTTTCACGTATTATATTTCATGTGAGAAATTACCTATACCAATTTAATTAAAAATATTTTTTTCTCTCTCTCTCTCTCTATCTATTTCTAGAAAAATATTATTTATTAATTACAGCTGATAAATTTCTATTTCATTAAGCGGAATAAAAACATTTCGCAGATATTTATACTAGTTATACCTAGAATATTTTTACTCGCATGTTCGGATTTATATTTATAAATCACGTTTCCCTTTCTTTTTTTTCCTCTCTTTTTAATGATATTATACTTAGTTAAAATAACTGTAATTTTACAACTGTCTCGTGTAAAAAAACGCGCATTTTTGCCTGAACGTCATACGTAGTTGTATGCAATTATTTTATTTGTTACATTTTATTGATAATTTACAAGTCATTTTTTATTAAAGGTTATTTTAAAGATATTATGATAATTTCGTATTCTTACTGTAAATTAGATTGTATTTCATCATATGATAAATTTGCATACGTAATTGTTATTAATATAACAATTTCAAGAGGTGTTATTTGCATAAATAAAAGTTTTATTATTATTGTAAATAACTAAGTAAACACTTTTTTGTTTAGGAGCAATTAAAATGCTTTCAACTTGAACTAAAAACTTACATTAGTCGCTGATTAAATCTATTTAGATGCTAATAAATAATTAGCATTATTTAACAATAATTGCCGTTTGGAAAATATCACCGAAGAAGGCAAGAGATAAAATTTCAAATAAACATAAACGAATGGTAATGGTTTGTTTTAGCTTACTCACTAACTTACGTAATAATCTTTCATTTGTTGACAAAATTAAATTGAATGATAAACTCTCAAATAAATCACAGTTACAGTTTTTTTTTCATCAAATGGCACACACACACACAAGATATATACTCCTATAATTTATTATTTAAAATGTCAGCGCCCTAAATCATCTTCCCGAACCTTTTAAGATACATATACTTTTTATGAAGAATTATGGATGTTATTCATTCTATTTTATTTCCTTGAAAACGCATTAAAACTTTCGGACATTATTAATTGCGTTAAAAGCAGCGAACGCGAACAACAAATTATGTGTATTTTCATGTAAATTTTCCCTTAGCCCAAGCACTTTCCATAAATTGGCAAAGTTGCTTCGTTTCGCGGTTAGTTTATCAACTTTCAGCAAGTTTGGAAATTTATAATTAACTCGAATGCAAAACTTGTTTTTGATCCAAAATTTTACAGAGATTAAGGCAGCCCAACCTGAACCTAGTATTAGATTTATATGAAATTAATTAGGTTGATGTATACGAGGTAACTAATAAAATTTAAAGTTTTTAAAGATTAAAACATTCAAACCAAAGTGTAGTCGGTATAATATGCATTACCATTTAATTATGTTGATATAAAATTAACCGAGCATTTTTTTAGAGAATATTTTAATTTTTAAACTTTGTAACTAGTTTATAATTTCATAATCATTGATATTTTCCTCCTAATTTTATGTTTATATTTAGAACTCTTAAATCCAAGTTTAGTGTCACATTCATTCATTAGATTTCATGTTTTAATGCTGAAAGTGGGCAACTTGTTTACATATTCTTACAGCTAAAAGAATAATTTTATGATCATTGACATGTTCTTGCTTTGTCCTACTAATCTTTGACAGTGTTTTTAATTAATTTTATGTTAGTATCAAAGAAGTAAAGTGAAATAAGAATTTTAGGCGAAAAAGTAAATAAACTACTAATATTTTAAATAAAACTGTGCATTTAAATCAATTACTGGGTTTATCAATTTATTAATCGTTAATTTTTTATCCATTTTCATTGAAATAATAAGTCAAAATCAAAAATACGTAAGTAATTATGTAAGACAATAAGAATTTCAGGCAAAAATCAATAAAACATCAATATTTAATTGTAAAATGTTTTTGCTTTGTAAAATAAATTTTAATAATTGCTTAATTAATTTATTAATTATTTTCATAATTGAGGATGCGTTTATTATTTATTGGACTTTTATATTCTTTGTGCTTGCTTCTATATTTTAATCTTAAACGCTGGGTATACAAAACAATTTCTTTTTGGAATTCCGACAAATTAAGATTTACGAAAAGTAATTAATTTATTTATTTACGCATTTAAAAAGTCTAGACATTTTAATAGCGAATTTATTAATTTGACTTGCACTAAGTATATGTTTTTCAAAAAGGAAAACATGCAACTATCCCAACTAGATATTAATTGAATTAAGATTAATGCCAGAATCGTGTCGCATTTGATTAAAACGTACTCTCCAATATAAACTCGAGTAAATAAATTAATTATATCAATCGTGCTCTCGATTAATTACTAGCCAAATCAACCTTGGTACCGCGAAAATTGATAATAATTAAATATTTAAATTTATTCGAGCCAAGATTGCGCCGCATATATGCAATAATTACAATGCGCACGTTTAATTATATCGGCGAAAAAAAAGCACATAGAACGTTAACTACGTTTTAATATAAACAAGACAATAAACAATGCGGTATTGAAAGGAAGCTATTAATTCTATATATGGACGCACGTTTTTCGACTGCTTTTCGAATCGGCAACGGCAACAAAAAATAGCGCGCGCATTGCAATACATACTTTCAACTATTTATAACATTGTTGTCTATATTTGTACAAATTGTCAGACAATACGAAAATATTGTTAAAGTTGTTTAATTAGCGATTAAATGTTGATGGATTGTTATCTACGCTCGTCGAAATTTTAATACGAATTCCGAGAATAAATTGATTCTAAACGCTGCCGCATACAAAGCATTGCTTACTACTTACTTATATAGTATTATATTATATGTAAAAACGTGAATGATTTGATTCGAATTTAAATTTCTAATGATATTGATCAAATCGTTAGATTATTGTGTCGGCACAAATAAAATTTTCGTATTGAATTCACTTCAAATTGGTATATTTATATACAATAAATAACACATGAAGAAATGATTATATTATTATTTGAAATTCGATATAAATATGGTATATCCTACGAATATTTTAAATATTAAATGGGGAAAGGTGTAGTAGTAGTCGTAGTAATAATAATATATAAGCAAACCGCATGATGTGATGAGTGATTTATTTCCAATCTATCGTTTATCATCTCAGAGCGACTACTTTCTTTAATCCACATTTTAAAACGCGCACAAATCAAACGCCGCATTTAATTAATAAATTTTTTGGAATGACGCTCGATAATCGACAAGTGGCTTGCTGCTGCTGCTGCAGCATCAATCAATAATCTATAATTAAAATCTATTTATTTTACCTTTCCGTTCAATGCGCCTTATTTAAATAAATCCAATTAGTGTGATGGTTTTGATGCACAACATACACTGCACACTGTATTCACCACATTCAAATCGACGTAACCAACTTGCCCGATGCGTACTGCAATAATAACAAAATAAATCATTTCGTGCGGGCCCGAATATTATTGTTTATTATATAGGATGATGATGATGCCGGGTTATTGCGCCAACGCTTCTCTCTCAACTCGGAAGCTGTGCGTGTGCGTAAGTCGGCAGACATCTGTACGTACTATATACGAAGTGCGTATGTGTCATATAGCAAAAGGGGCGCCCCTAAACGTACTACCTAGTATACTACCTACCCCCGGCACCCTTCCTCAAACCGGCACGAGCCGAACGAACCATATGGGAATTCCACGCGCATACATACATATAGGGGTAAAGCAAACCGTTGTGTGTGTTGCTTCAAGTGGTCGACGAATTTGTATGTGTGTGTATATAGTATGCACCCATGCGGTGTTATTCTTGTTGTTGATGTTAAATCAAAACGTGTGAGAGATGATGTTGGACCTACATTTCAATATTATTTTTTTGCAACCGGCCTCGACGATGAGTCATCTCGCACGCGACGATGAAAAAAGGTGTTGTTGTTGCCTTCTTCTTCGCGAAAGCAGTCCCCCCAGATGTTGTGGGGTGATGTAATTATGTTTATTCAAAGGAATTTGATTTATTTGAATATTTAATTAAACACTCTACCAAACATATATATATATTTGTTTTATCTGTGACTCGAAAAGCACCACCAGCTTAATTCGTTTAATTTACGACTACCGAATAAATACTGTTATATAATATGCAGTAGGTACTTTAATTACCGTTTTTCTTTTATTTATAGCTCATTTTACATTTACACGATGCTTTGTTTATTGTGGCTATTGATAAATTTTCGTTATTTATGATACTCGAATAATGTTATTTAAGACGTTTAAGACTGTCTAGACTATTTATAAATGTATCAATTATGATTTGGCAAACTATTCCCGCAAAATCGTAGAATTACATTATTTGATAATACATAAATCATATGCAATGCGATAATTAATCTTGAATGATATCGAATATACGTAATTGTTATTGAACATCTGGTGGCTTTTACAATTTATTTACGTATGTATACGATACGTTTTTTACGTTTTTTTTCTAAAATGGGAATGAAACTTGTATTTATGTTGGTTTTAACCTTAATTTAAACAACGCTGTTTAAAATCGCATGCCAAAAATATGCGTGTTTGTGTAATATTGTGTGTCTTGTGTGGTCTGCAATAGATGATTGTCCAAATCCATTCATTGATGAGCATTTTCCATGTGTTTAATAAAAATATATTATCCTTCATTCAATAAAGATGTAATTGCAAAAGTTTAGCGGTCTGTTTGTAGATACAAATATGGCAATTTTTTTAAATATTTGATGTTTATGAATAAAAATAATGATTTAATTGCAATGAGCATTCTGTGTCTTGATAGATCATTGTCCAAATCCATCAATTAACGAGCATTTAGGGAAAACTTACCATATTCGTATCAGCTAATATGAAACCGCAAACAATGCGTGGGGCAATATCAAATTTTTGCAATTAAATCTTTATTTTTATTCATAAATATCAAATATTTTAAAAATTCAAATCATTCCCTGATGAGCCTTTATTCTTACATGTTATCAAANACAATGCGTGGGGCAATATCAAATTTTTGCAATTAAATCTTTATTTTTATTCATAAATATCAAATATTTTAAAAATTCAAATCATTCCCTGATGAGCCTTTATTCTTACATGTTATCAAAAAAAAGTTTCAAAGCAATTGCTTTATGACAATATTATTAATTAAATTAAATCTTTATTTCGTGAAAAATAATGTATTTTTATCAAAAACATGGAAAGGGGCAAACAGGCAAGTGTTGGTGGACAACAATCGTTGAAAGTTGCTACAAGAAATTTGTCTCCAAACTGAAAAAATGTCTCATACTAGAATTTTGCTACAATTATCCAACTAAAATTGCATAGAGGAAAGAAAGTAATTCAATGAAATTAAATTTAGCAGCCATAAATATTTATTTTTGGGTAACCTTTACGAAAAAGATTTGTTTCGATATTTTTTAGATATTTATTTTAATAGTTCTGATTACTTCAAACATTGCATATCAGAAATATGCATTTTTATCGGAAAATTTAATCGAATACATTTGAAAATACTTATTTAGTTATATATTTCCAATTTGCCATTTTTATGCAATCGCGATGAGAACATTTCTGTTTGAATAAGTAATCGCATACAACTGATAAATAACATCAGCAATATGCTGATGATGATTACGTATATATTTGTGAAAGCAAAATTAATCGAAATAACTGAATATAATGCATTTCACTTTAAGATGCGATATTAAAAGTAACGGAATTGTAAACACTTTATATATTTTATATTTAAAAAAAAAACTCTACATTATAGAGTAGTATCCACCTATATAGCTTAATTTTTCTCATCCGGTTTATAATAAAAATATTTTATGTGAATTTTGATATGTTTAACCCCTCCAGCAAAAAAGCATGGGCGTAGATGATCCATTCATCAACAAAAACTCACATAAATCACATTTTAAGCGAGTGCGGCGCATTCATCTGGCCAAAATTGCATTCTAAATCAATTTATTTAAATTGGTATTTATTGCATAATAATTGTCCTATAAGTATAATAGCATTACCAATTTAGAGAGATCGTTTTTGCTTTCATTCGTGGTGACGCCACTGAGCAAAGACGTGTGGCATTTGACCCTGCAGCTGCTCCAAACATGTTAAAAACCCCTATTTATATATTTTGCATACTTCCTTCCCTCACCGCTCGGCTCGGTACACACACACACACACTATTCATTGAATTCCAAACAAACCTTCCTATTAGACGCAAACAATCGTGCGCTAAATGGTATCTTTATCAATTTGCGCGCAAAAAAAACTGTTATCATTGTATCCATAGTCATGGATTGTTTTTTCGTATTAATTATTATTGGGTGTACGTTCATTATCTATATACAAGTAATTATAGAAAGTAGGAAACGCGTTAAATGGATAGTAATTCAGAAATGTGTTTGCGCGCGTATACACTTACATTTTTTTAATTATAGAAAATGTTTAGCTCGAAACGAATTTGGGTATAATTTGTGTGGGTGTGGAATCATCATCTCTACACACACACTACACACTCTCAGCCACATTGTATTTATTCGTTGGAAAATAAAAAGCGCGATTTTTTCGGTGTCGACAACAACATGGGAATGAATAACACACGAAATCTGACACGAGATACGCATTTTCTAATTGCAGATGTAGTTCATACAGTTATTAGTCGAAGTGTAATGTAACTAAACTCAAATTCTAAAATTATTCCTTCGTTTCGGTTTTATTTGTAGACGAACGTAAATATATTGTAAATAAGTAGTTGTCACCACTACCAGGTGTGCGTTTTTCCAAATGTAAAACGAAAACAATTAAAAATCAATGCGATTTTGTTGATATATAGTCGTACTAGACTAATAAACATTTTTTTACTAGACTAGAGTAACAAATATGAAGAAAACAAAGTAATTTAACGAAAATAAATTAAACACCCTTCCAGAAATAGTCATTTTTGGGTGGCCCTTTACGAATTTTGTTAACATTTTCTATTTTTTTTTAATTCAAACACTACATGTCACAGATGTGCAATTTATTTGCTATTTTTATGCAGCGATTTTCTAATTGGAGATGTAGTTCATACAGTTATTAGTCTAATCGTTAGTGTAACTAACTCAAATTCTAAAATTATGCTTTGTTTCGGTTTTATTTGTAGACGAAACGGAAATATAATGTAAATACTTTGTTACCACCACCAGGTGTGCGTTTTTTTCAAAACATAGCACAAAAAGAATAAAAAAATCAATGTGAATTAGTTACTAGAATTGCATGGAGAAAAGAAAGTAATTCAATTCAATTCAATTAAGCATCCTTTCAGAAATAGTCATTTTTGGGTGGCAAAAAAAGGTTTTTCTTAACCCCAATCTAAGGATTTAATTTGTTCAATTTAAAAATAATTATTTTCAGTTTAATTCAAACAAGAATATTACAAATATGCAATTTATTTGCAATTTTTATGCAAGGATTTTCTAATTGAAGATGTAGTTTATTCAGTACTTGATCTAAGTGCGACTAAATCAAATTCTAAAATTATTCTTGCTTTCGGTGTTATTTGTAGACGAACGTAAATATAATGTAAATACTTTGTCACCATCGCCACTTCACCAGGTGTGCGTTTTTCCAAACGTAAAACAAAAACCAAGAAAAAATCAATGGAACATTGTTTTCATGCAAAAACTATAATACTGTATTAACTTTTACTTTTTTTCTCTTCTAATACGCGCGCTTACTTTCCTGCACATATGAGTTATTAAATTAATTAATGTGGATTTTTTTGCGTTCATGACGACGACAATTATTATCATTAAAACTTTTTATAATTGATGGAAACACTTACATGTTTAGCTGTTGATTGAGGAAGCTGCCGCCGATGATAATAATAATAATAATAATAATCAATTGATGTATGTGTATATAAAAATTTACGATCGCTTAACACTAACTTTTGTGTAAAATTGACGATGATGCACTTTCACAATTATTAAAAATATTCACAACATTATTATTGAGCACTGAAGTAATATTGAGCACTTTTTCCCCGTATAGTAATGATTGTTGGTTTTGATGTACTAGTACTACACACACACGCAAAAAAAATCACTAGAATTAAGCGTGATAATAAGATTGCATACTCGTTTACGGATTTATCGTTGAATTGTAATTTATTATGACCTTTTCAAACATAATTTATCGTAATAATGCAATGAAAATGAGTTTATTTGTTAGGTTTTTAGATGGAAATGTGAATATTGTGCGGTGGAATCGCCGCCGCTGCGAGAACGTTTCCAAGCGCAAGCCCAAAAATCTAGATTCTGCGCGTGCTGGCCGCTCATCGATTTTCCGGGAGACACGCAGTGGATAAATGTAAGTAAGTACGTTGTGGATGGAGACAACAGGGAAATTGTTGTACATGCACACAATATGATGCATTTGATTTTTTTTAACCAGACCTATTTTACATACTTACCAGCTCGTCGTTCGTTCACCACTACTCACATATAAATGTAAATTTGTCACAAATGTCAAAATTGTTTCAGTCATACACCGAAATTGTTAGTTACTTCTAGAAAATCATACGTACAAAATGTTTAGTGTCGTCCCATAAGTAAATGTAAATTTTTCTATATGTAAAGACTTTTCAGCATAAATTTATTGTCTATATTAAAACATCAGTTTGTTAAAAGTGGAAGATGTATTGTTCGTTTCGTCTATAGGAATAAGATTTGACATACGTCAATGATTGATTCTGCATGGTGTAATGGCAAATAATCGCATCAAAGTCTATGCCAGATTGAAAAAAGAAGGCAAACTCGATAATCCATTGGTAATTGTGATAAAAAAACAAACTATAATATAAGAAATGTTTATTTATATTAACAACACACCTTTCAGTTATATGAAATTGTTACGCAAAAAGGTTATGATATACTACAGATTTTCCAAGACAACACATTACGTGGACGAGCGCAAAATTTTCGGTACGGTAATATCCATCAATTATTGCAAACAATTTTTTTTATAAATAACGCTATGAATGATATAAGGAAAAAAAGCATCGTTAGGGTACAATATGTGAAGGTTTAGTGAGGAACATAACAATATCATTTAATTAGCATGTAGGGGAGAAGGGGGCACATGTGGACAATTAGTCATGGCAAAAACTTTTTTTTTCTCTTAAATTCATGTGCAAACTATCATCTTACTTTCATTGGTTGCTTAAATTCACCATTCATCAAGCTCTAAGAATAAAAATTTAACCTGTAGGTACTAGTGCTTTCCAAAAAAATGCCCGCTTTTGATCCACTGTTCATATGTGCCTAATTCTTCACTAATTTATTTTTATATTTTAACACTACATTAGAAATATAGAGATTAGAATTTAATGTCAGTTTCCTTATGGCAAAAACGTGCAAAGCTTCTAATACATATTTTCCTTACGATGGATTCAAATAAACTTGAAGCGGTTAAAATACTTCCGGATTTGGTGTAAATTGAAATTTAATTTCGCGCAATTTACCAACATGTGTTCAGCTAGGCAGCATTACTCAAATATAGTATTATTTATAAAACAAATTATGAAGGGCTTGGTGTTAAATAGTGATAAGCCACAAAGTGCAAAACACAAGATAAATTTGCTATATCTAATGTTAACATTAAATAAATGTGTTTGCTCACTAATTGCCAAAAAGCCCATTGAAATGTATATTATGTTAAAAATAGAATTCATATACATATATAATGTTAAAAATGATTTAAGGTATAGTAAAGTGTTCAACACATGTGCTAAGCAAGATGTCGTCTTCGAAGTAATTGCAAAACCAATAATTACAAGGTACTGATAACAGTATAAATGTAAACATTAGAATATAAATGTGTTATAGCAAGCTTGTATTTTATAGTGTCTTGAATGGTTTTAATGGTACGGTTTTTGCATATGGACAGGTAAGACGACATATACATATACACTCGAGTACAAATGAATCCGAGCAGCTGTAGGCGAACCCGACCCTTAGCGTTTCGAGCATATTTTGTAAGAAGGCATAATAGCAATAGTTTTACAAGTCGCAGTTGTAAAAATGTACAGAATTATTTATTGATAAGAAGCCAAGTACCTAAATGCAATATTTAAATAATTTTTTTTGCCAAATTTAATAAATTATTTGTTTTCAATAATAATAAGTATTTATTTAAAAAAAATAACAATAAAATTATAAGAGCACGCGAAAAAACCCAAATTTGTAGGATGACCAAAATCATTTCTTCAATGTGTTTGATTATTAGATGGGTAATAACATTTTAAGGGCGAAATAAGCCTCCTGCGGTTAGTAGTGCTTGCCGCACCGTCAATAAAACCCTCGACTTTGCAGCCAAAGAAATTCAATAAGGCGAAATATTTCAAAAAGTGCTCGGATTCATTTGTACGCGAGTGTACATCTCTTTAGCATCGCATATAAAACTCTAAACTAAATAAAATATTGTAACACAGACTGGTAGTGGAAAAACGTATTCACTAACTGGTTCGCATTCGAAATTTGAAGAACGAGGCATCATTCCGCGAGCGATTGAATATATATTCAAATTCATCGAAAAGGTTATTACTGCGATAATGCAATATAGAATAATCACGATTATTGAATGATTTTTTGCAGAATAGCTCAAGCGAATTTAATATCTCCATATCATATTTAGAAATTTATAATGAGGTTGCATATGATTTATTAAATCCGAAGCAGAATTTTGCAACGCTCGAAGAATTACCGTACGTTTTATATATATTTGTCAATAATAATGTATATGTTTAATCGTTATTTACTTTGCACCTTTAAGACGCGTCATGTTGTTGGAGGATCACAAAGGCAAGGCGCATTTTAAGAATTTAAGCATCCGACAAGTTTACTCCGAACGCGAAGCGATGAAATTCCTTTTTTTAGGTGATACAAATAGGTGAGTGTGTGCGAGTTGAGTGTGATGCGATGCATGCACACAAAGCAATTTTAGTCTTTAAAATTCAATATATAAAATATGTACTTTAAGAGTCCCCCGTATAGTAAAGTTTGCTATTTTTACGGCAACTCATATATTTTGTCAGTTTCCGACGAAATTTATGATTTTGCACATACACACAGACAAGTTTCCGTTGTAATTCTTTTATACCATTTTTTTTTGCTTCGTTCAAACAAAGAAGCATTATAAAGTTTTTTTTACTTCTTCGAAGCGCGCTTAAATAAATTTGTGGGCGCTAAATCGTTTTTTAATTAACAATAACGCAAATCGCTTGATTTACGATCGTCAGTCTCTCTGATTCAATTTAAAATGAAATTAAACGCAATATGTGCGATTGTTCTGGTTATTATTATATTATACATTAGTTAACCAAATTAGTTTGTAATTTTATTCAATCAATATCTCATCATCATCCCCCAATGGTGGGCAGAGAGCAAAAAACTTATTTACACACTTGGTTTATTTTCCACTTCCGGATTAATTTATCTGAACGCGGCTCGACGGTGGCAAACGAAGTGCATCCCTGCACGAGTAATCGATTCGCGTCGCATTGTTGCGATAGGACAATGAAACCAACCACGTTCAGACAAAATCAATAAGAACTAGTCGCTAATCCATATTATTATTAGTATTATGCGCGCTTCTTGTTTTTTTTTTTAATTTTCTTTTCATGTATCATTGTTGTAGAATCATTGCTGAAACGCCAATGAATGAGTATTCATCGCGGTCGCATTGCGTTTTTACGCTGCACATTGCATCGCGCGAAAAGTTGTCTGGCAAAGTCGTCAAGGCGAAATTGAATTTGGTGGATTTGGCTGGGTATATATATTTACAATCAATTCGATGTGTAATTTATTACATTTTTGTTTTGTGTTAAAGATCGGAACGCTTCTGCAAGGCAGCGATACCGAATGAGAATATTAAGCTCAATGAAGTAAAACACATCAACCTGTCATTGCATTATTTGGAACGTGTTATTATTGCGCTGTCCGAATCGAAGCGATCGCACATACCTTATCGAAACAGTTTGATGACGCTGATATTGCGCGATTCGCTCGCTGGAAATTGTTTAACCGCAATGCTAGCGACGCTGAATGTGTTGAAGCCGAATTTTCAGGAAACGCTATCGACTTGCCGCTTTGCACAGCGCGTTGCAATGGTGCACATTGAGCCGTACTTGAATGCGGAGAAGGATACGGACAACGAAATTGCATATCTACGATCGGAGATGGATGCGATGCGACGCAAACTCTTTGAACGAGAAGTATTTTGAAAATTTATTTAAATTGATGCGTTAAGAGCCTTAAAGGAAAACTCGAAATAAAATTGAACTAAATGCCAATTTAAGGACAAATTGTTCAATTTTGTGAGGCATTAATATTGCAATTTTCGATCTATTTCCTTCTGGCTAAGAACACCTTATTGAAATAACGTATTCCGAACTATAAGAGCGCACCTAAACAATAACAGTTGAGATGAAAATGTAAAATTATAACACGTTGAACTAAACAATTCACTTCTTGATAAAAAAATACGTTTTGTTTGTGATTTTCTATTCCCTCTGGTACGGAACACTTTTTTTATTGAAGTAAGCTGTTTAGAACCACAAAGGCGCGTCCAAACAATAACACTTGAGATAAAGACATAATATTGAATCAAGTTGAACTTAATTTATATATATTGCGATTTTCTATCCCCCTTTTGGCGTTTAACGTTTAAATCAAATTGAACTAAACAATTCTCTTCATATAGTCAAATTATCGATGTAAGAACAAATCTTTCAATATTGCGTTTTCCTATCAACTGTCATTTAATAAGTCCTTCCTTTTGGTCTAGAATGCATATAATAAATGTTTTGATAGTAGAAGTAAAAAATAGTATTTTAGTTTGTAATAAAGGAGTACAATTCGGCGCTAACGCATGAGGAGGAACACGAATGTGAGATGAACGTAAAGAGTTTCATTCTTGGCAGCGTCACCGAATTGAATGTAGAGGATCCCCGAAAAGTCAAATTGTACATGAAACTGTTAAAAAATGAAGTATTAAAGAAAAAACAAGCAAAGGATGAAGAAAAATATAAAAATATAATCGCGCAAAAGGAACAAGAAATATGTATCCTTTATGAGGTTTAGTTTTGCTGACATTTGAATAATTTCTTTAACGTATTTAACAGTATTTTTAAAGAATTTATGCGAGAACGCCCAGCGCGAAGAGGAAAAGTTCTGCGTGCTGTTCCACAATACGTACGTTACCTTCGACAATCTAACGAATTCGGAAAAGATCGCTTTGGAAATGTTCTTATCAAATAGCAGCTACAAATCGCAGCTTGAGTTCCACTTGAAGACGATCAGTGAGAAATATGATCAGGCCACTCGAGTATCGAACAGCATAAGCGAAGCGCAAAAGCATGTGTCGAATTTGAAGAAAGAGATTGCGAATAATCTGACGGATGTAAAGATTGGTGAAGAATTAACATTTTTATTGAGGACTGAACAAAACTCATACAAGGAACTGCTATTAAAATTAGAAAATATACGTGGCGAAATTGAGTACTTGAAGAAGAATCTGCGACTGTTGAAGGTGAAGATATTGGAAGAATTCAAAGTATGGTTCGAAAATCAGGATCATCTACGAATCATTAGTGGCAATATCAAGTCAAAGTCGATGGTTTCAATGCGAGGCGGCGATTCAGGCGAACAAAGCGGCAGCAAATCGCTGATATTTTTGCATGAAAATAGTGGAATCACTCACAATTCGAGTACGCAAGTCAATTCGGCCATACTACAAACAAGCAAAAGTGAACAAATACCAAAATGTATGATTTCTTAACTCAATCCACCTAATTACCATTAAACCATTTTCTTAGATAGCAATGAAAACATGATGGCTGGGGGTGACTGTATACATTCAAACAACACCATCGACGTTAGTAGTAGAAGAGGCATCGATGCATCGACCAACACTGGACTGCCAGCATCACCATCACCATCGCCTGACGGTTATGCTGCAGTAGCAACAAATGTGTTGGGCGAGAAAGCCGTCAACAACGTAATCATCGTAAATAAGCGCGAATCGTTGCCTATCAAATGCCAAACGCCGAAAACTACTCACACAGAATATAGTAATGTTGATAATAATATAAAGCAACAAAAGCAAGAGCGCAAGGAAAATCAACATTATTTAAACTACATTCACTCAGGCGATACCGATAATTTTATAAGTTTTCTTAAAAATGTGCCAATGACAGGTGATAAAGAAGTTGATGAAGAAATTGTTAAATTTTACAGATTAAAGTTTAGAAAATAGTACTACAACAATTCATTAGATCGTTTCATTTTTTTTATTTTTAATTAAATAACGTTACATGTAACAAACACTAAACGACGCTTACAAATTACAATCTACATCTTCTAGGTTTAATTGATCGCCATCCATTACCGCTTGCAGTAGGCTCAAACGATTTTTGTTAATTAATGTTAGAAATGTACGAGGTTCTTGGTAATTATTTACAGTCAGTTTAAATGAAACCAACTTGGTTCCTTCCATATTCGTTGTCGAACGGTGCTTAAATCCTTCAACACCTACACGACGACACAAAATCAAAATTAATTTTACCTACACAACATGATTAGTTCTACAGATACTTTTGGTCGAAAAAGAAACCAAAACTGGAGGTGGATGATGGAAAATAGCAAAGT
>JARJDW010017316.1:0-58661 GCA_030264715.1 Adinopsis sp. GC000173 | reverse complement strand
TAGCTATATTGGGATTGTCCTAGATTACGCGTAAGCCGGTTAATTTATTAATTGTTGATCTTATTTAGGGAATAAATTAATTTTTATACGTTTAAATATTACACTGTATAAATTTATTTTCTGCATGTAAGTACAAAAATAATAAAATATCCGTTTGAAAGAAAGTGCATAGGTAATAGACAGTAGGATGAAAAAAGAAATAAGTAAATTTATTCTTCACATTAATTCATTTTCGTTTACGGCATTTTTATAAATGTTTTTATGTTATAAAAAATAATAATCAAGTTTTAAATTAATTTTTATGCATTTAAATATTACACCATATAAATTTATTTACTGTATCAGTGATAGAAATTATAAAATTTTCCATTTCAAATTAGATAACAGGACGAAAAAAGACATTTATTTACGTTTATGGCATTTTTTAAAACGTTTTTATCCCATAAAAACAACAATCAAGTTTAAAACAAGTGAATGGTTGTGTATAAATAAAGCCGTAGACCGAATTTGTTTCAATTTTGTATTTGAGAGAGAAAAATGGGGTGTTAATTTAAGGTAGCAACAGTAGGACACATGTAGATAGGCATTTTTAAAAATGTTTTTATCTCATAAAAAACTATAATAAAGTTTTAAATTATTTTTTATGCATTTGAATATTACACTATATAAATTTATTTTCTGTATCAAAGTAAAAAATTATAAAATTTCCGTTTGCAACAAAGTGCATAATTAGATAACAGGATGAAAAAAGAAATTTATTTACGTTTACGGCATTTTTTTAAAACGCTTTTATCCCATAAAACAACAATCAATTTTAAAACATGCGAATGGTTAAGTGTAAATAAAGCCGTAGACCGAATTTGTTTCAATTTTGTATTTGAGAGAGAAGAAAAAAAAGGGTATATATTTAAAATAGTAACAGTAGGACACATGTAGATGCGCTGGCTAATAAAAAAGCAATTCGTAAGCTCGTAAAATTACTACAGCAGCATTCATCAATTTCGCTTTCTTTCAGACCTTTCGCTTTCGAAGGATATATATTGTCTCTTTCATTCCGCTGCTTTCATTCACTTTACGAACCTTTTAATTGAGTATATTAGAACTTCGAAGTAGAACACTAAAGATCGTTTTAAGTCTATAATGTTGAAATGTTTAGAGGCGGGAAGGGAATTGTGTAAATAACATCTACACAGATTATTTTTTGAGTTTATTAAAATTGTATGGTATATTACCAGTTTGAAAGCATTGCAGGCACTTGAAACTCTTTGAGATGCATTTAGTACAGTCGCCCTTAATTTACTACCAAGACTTCCAGTATAGTAACGTATTCATGTGTTCTTACATTTTGAAACGTTTTTGGTGATTTTCTCTTATTACTCTTTGAGCCTACACAGTAAAATTCTTTTCATTAGCAAGTAAATTGAATCGCGTGTGAAAAGCCCTTTGGGTCATGACATACAGAGTGCCAAAGAAATAAAGATACACAAAAAATACATAGAATACACGGAAAAGGAATTAAAAAATTGCATGAAGAAAAAAATACATATATGAAGAGTTTTCTTGTTCAATATTTTCTGTTTCATTTCATTAAAGTATAGTTTTCCTTTTCTATTATTTTTCTACTTATGAAATTTCTTCACCAAAAATTTAACATTTTTTATTCACTCCATTAAACGTAATGAACCAGATTTCTATTAGAACTCTTAAATACTGAAGCAATTTCTGCCACACCCTGTGTTTATACAATTTAATTAATATTCAATCAATAATTATAATAACATATTCCTACTATGAAAATTCTAATTCACATTGTTCAGAAATAAAATTGAAATGTTGACTATGTGGACAGTTCCAGATCTAATTGATTAATGACTTAATATAGGAATGAAGCTTGCATGAATTGTTGCAGATATGCACGGAACGTGACACCCAGATAGTACAAAACAATGTCTAACTGATTAAAACAACTTTTAGATACAATGTTGAAAGTAATTCAATCTCAATAAATCTTTAATAAGACAAGAAAGCACAATACGCATTAAAACATAGTACTATGCATAAGTTTTTCTATCTATCATAAACATTTTACTGTTCTCGTAAACAACATTAATACATATTGAAAAAATTACTTTGTAAGCGCCTAGATATGCAACAAATAAAAACAACTTAATCATTAATGCAAAACAATGAATAATTTATTTGAATAAATTTTCGATTAACCCTTGCCATTGAATTCATGTAGTTTTCATGTAAACCAGCCCTTAAACATTTTAACATATTTTCGGATAATGTTTAAAACATTTACATAAATTGAGAGAGAAATAACATTTACAAGTTGGTATTGCATTCTAGTAAAAGTGCATGATATTATTGTTCTATCGCAAAAATTTACAATTATAAACAACCAGATTAATTAAAACAACATGCAAGTTTAATTTTAGATTAGATACAAATTTTAATTCATTCAGAAATAAAGCGATTTTTTAGATATACGTGCAAGTTAATTCTCATGGGGTGTTTGAATTTCTTTTCTGGGAAATAACCCTAAGAAGAATTAAAAGGGCATGATATTGTTCTGTCGCAAAAAATTTCAATTATAAACAACAAGATTAATTAAAGCAACAAACAACGCAATTTTTGTATGCAGTTTAATTTTAAATTAGACACAAATTTCAATTCATTTACAAATAAAGCGAATTTTTAGATATACGTGTAAGTTAATTCTCAGGGGGTGTTTGAGTTTTTTTTTGCTGGGAAATACCCTTAAGAATAGAGACTTTAAAAAACAAGTTTCGACTTGACAAGTTAATTTAGCTTCCTCCAACTGTGCCAAATATTCCTTTATATATATACAATTATTAATGGACGATTTGGTGATAATTAAATTGATGTATTATTATAGCAGGAGACTGCAAATGTAATATAGTATTACGATGAGAAAATTAACTTTACCTGCAAGCATTAACTGTCAGAATATGATATATGCAGCCGCTAAGTGAATTACTACCATCCGAACAATGAAATTAAGCCCTCGATACACTTACAATTTTAATCATTCACCTGCGCGTTAAGCAAGTGTTTACCTTGCGCGCAAATTTTTAATTAAAGCAAAATAAGAAAGTGGCACTTAATTTAAATTCTAGTTGCCGTACCGTGCACGCTCGATTGTGCGAAAATTGAAATATCTGTTTCATTTACAATTGGTTGGAACAATGAAAAAAGCCATCTTCTCTACTATGCGAAAGAAAAGCGAATCCATTTGAATCGCTTACGGCTTATACTCAAATTGACAGGCTGTATTACAAGAGTGGAAAACTTTTATGAGACGAGATTGAGTATTGTGTGCGTTACCATTTGTCCTTATAGCACCTCGGATAGGTTTTTGCAAATAGCGTGTTAGATAAAATACTCATTCAAGAACGGTTATTCTTTATTTATATTTAAGCTAATGTATAAACTTTTCTAAAAACTTTTTTTATTTATCTAATTTATGGATAAATTTATTATGATTTATTATTATACGTATATTACAAAAAATAAGTTTAACTCATTTGTTTAACTAAAATTAATTAATAATTTAAAAAATATTCGAATTGTACATCATAACATTAATTATAAATGTTATCATTTATTATTTATTTCCGGCGTGTTGACAGTATAAAAATATATTCGCGTCATGCTTAAATCGACTTATTTTTTTAATCTTATGATATTTATTTATTTTTATATTATTTTTAAAATATCATTATTTTAAATTTTGTTTAGTTAAAATTTGCGTGAATTACATTATATCGGGTTGGCAACTAAGTAATTGCCGATTTGTTCAATAAAATAAGAGAGTTTTTTTTAATGGAAAAAATATTTTGCATTTTGTTCGATGACGTTTTGTCATCTTTTTGATGATGATTTGGATTTCATTCTCATCAAGCTCAACTGCTCGTCCTCAACGTTGGTCATCTTTAAGAGAAAAATCTCCAGAACGGAATTTTTCCAACCAATTTTGGCATTACGTTTCTTTAAGGGCTTCATAACCATACACGTTACGTTACTTTTTGGAGGCTTGCATTGCGTTCTTTCCTTTACAGAAACCATAAAGCAAAATATGGCGAAAATGTTCGTTTTTACATAGGTAAAAAAGCACTTTGGGAAAATATCTACACAATGAACTTATAAAGCTAGGTTAGGATGACAGCTAACATATATAAGAAGAAAAAGATCATAACATTTACGGATATCCTAAAAATTGGAGTGAAAAGCAGTTAAAACTGAAATCGGCAATTACAACCCAATATAAATTTGATTTTAATATAACGATTTCATTTTTAGCATAATAAATAAATTGTACCTAATTATTTTGAATATTAGCTATCCTTTTTCTAACCATTATTTTCATCGACACACCCTCATAACAATGACATATGCTCACTTCGAGAGAAGTTTGGAATTATTGAGATAGATATATTATACATACTAGTATGCATTAGAGATAAAACAAAGCACGCAACATTATATTGTACATACATATATTACATTTTCAATACGCGTCCCGCCACCGTTCAAATATGATTATACTCGCAGAGTATATGAATCTATGAACTATAATAGGTAATGATATATTTTACAAAAGACATAAATTGGCACAACATATTAACAAGTTTTGAATGCAATCAACACTTCAATGCTGAATTCTCTAACTGGATTATTGGCAAATATTACAGTGCTCTTTAATTCGTTTCAAAAGAAATGCATTTACTTTAAAACAATGTTGGAAACATCCGGAAAGTAAACTTTTGAAAGATCAAAACAACGTAGACTTACTTGAGATTAGTAAAAAGAATATCAGAAAATTGCAAAAGAAAAGTACGAAAACGTAGCAAATTGTATAAAAAGTTCTCTAATAATAAAGAAGTGGTTTATGAAAAAGCTACAAATGTAAAATAATACAATATACATATTCCAATTTGTTTTAAACCATATAATTTTGTTTTAAATAATTTACATATCTCATTTTAAATCGAATTTCTTTCTTACTATTACAATAATTTAATTTAGTTACCTACTTAAATTATAATAATAAACAACTTAAAAAAGATGCAAGAGTTATGCGGTCATTCAAGTAGAGTTAAAAATGTTGATAAGAGAGTTATGGAATCTTCTAAACTTATAGTATATACGTTATTATGATGAATTTATTTAGTTTATACTCGTAATATATTATGATGGTGACTTGGTTGAATGGCATTTGAACGCCGTACAGTGCTTTTTCAGATCTAATCTTCACTGTATAAAGTGTCAGTTTTCTTGGATGGAAGAATTTATGCGGGTTTCAAGTGCTCTAGCTGCAATCGCTCTAAAAACGTGCAAAATTGACACTAACAAAATGTGTTTCATAATGATAAAAAATACTACAGTTAAAAACCGTACAGCATTTTCTCATTAAATTTTTAATAATTTTAGCTAGCATCTTTTCCGCAAGTTAAAAAACCATATAATAAGCTTAAGAGCGTTGAAAATTCTCGTGTAATTAGAATTCCCAAATGTCTGGTAAACTTGTGAAATAAAACTTTGATATTATGCCTTTTATAATAAATCCTTTTCGTAAACGGCAAGTTTCATGCATCAAACATATTCTAATAATATTATAACTCTCAAAAGACCAATTGGTTTTTTATTTACTTCAAATGCGCACTATTTTTGAATAAATCCTTGTTTCTGAGCTTTCCTAAATAATACGACTTTTAGAATTAAATCTTTATTTTCTTTAAAATATTCCATTAAAGATTTATAAACTTTTTTAATACATATAAATAGGAATTATCTCCAACACTACGTAAATCATAAATGCAGAAATATTTCGTATATTATTGTTAATCAGTTCATAGTTTTTCAATTCGCACTAATCGGGAAATACATCAATAATGCAATGTAAATACGAATAAGACACAGCGATTTACAAACTGTACACAGTCGCACTGAAAAAAGTACTCCTGTAGTTACTTTGCGTTATATTTTAATTATCTATGCCTTTTTGCAACAAATGTAATACATCGTTTTGTTGTGATATATTAAAAGTCACTGAGTTGTGTGAAAAGGGTTACCTAATTTATTTCTTTATCGAATTTATGTAAAATGTATGATATCATTTGTTGAATTTATCACTGATTTTTAAGGGTTAATTAGATTTTATGTATAACATTGCTCTCCCAAAAGTAATGTTTTATGTCATCACTACCACCCCATAAAAGTTACAATAAAACCCACTCTTCACATTTTCAGCGTTCATTTAAAAGTGTTTTATCTTTTCTGTACAAAGTTGTACGACAAAATTAAATCTAAACAAAATTTATCGCTTGAAATTTAAACTGACAAATGAATTTGATTATAGATTTAAAAAATAGAATAAATTAACATAGTGAATGTTGCTGTAATTTTAGTTGATGAAACGCATGCTCTTATTTTAAGAAGTTTCATCACGCAATTTTTTTATGCCTTTTGTCTTCATTTATGTGTAAATTAGGATTAGACCTAGGTATTTCGTTTAATTCGTGTTTCAGGAATATTACGTTTTTATTCATGTAATTATAATTAAGATTAACAATTATATGTGTGTAGGAATTTACTACCTAGTCTTACAAAACAAGAATAAAAGCATTCATTCCAAGTATGAATAGTTTTTAAAATGATGTAGCAGGAGTAATATTAAAAACGTTATGTATTGTAATATAGGGTTGGCAATTAAGTAATTGCCGATTTCAGTTATAGATGCTTTTCACTACCATTTCTCAGATATCTGTAAATGTTATGATCTTCTTCTTCTTATATATGTTAACTGTCATCCTAACTTAGCTTTATAACATCATAGTATAAATATTTTTTCAATGTGCTTTTTTACCTGAATATTATAATTAATATGGAGTGCAATAAACAAACATTTTCGCCACATTTTGCTTTATGATTTCTCTAAAGAAAAGAACAAAGTGCGAGCCACTAAAAAGTTATGTAATGTGTATGGTGATAAAGCCCTTAAAGAAAGACAATGCCGAAATTGGCTTGAGAAATGCCGTTCTGGAGATTTTTATCTGAAAGATGATTAACGGTAAAGTCGACCAGTTGAGCTTAATAAGTATGAAATCAAAACCATCATCAGAAAGATGACAAAAGTCCATCAAACAAAATGGAAAATACTTAATAGATTAAAGTTTTTCCATTACAAATAAAAACCCTCTTATTATTATCGGCAATTGCTTAGTTGCCAACCCAATAGGAATAGTAATAGAAAATATTAAATTCAGATGTAATTTGTTGAATATGTATAATATTCTATATAAAATAATCATGGTATTTAAGTATATTTGCTTTTGGAATTATTTTTATTCCAAAAAACGAGTTTATTTTTAAGCAATGATGAGAAATGGCTACAAATTGACGCCATGATTGGTGAACCATTTTTAAAAAACTTTGAATACATTTAATTAAAAATAAATATTATTTGTGCTTTATATACATTTCGGAGCTATAACCATCATCAGAACTAATGTGAAATTATTGTTATTTACTGATTTCCATTTCTTATGCAGATATATAAAACCGAAATATACATAAACTACAAATAAAATTTCTGAACAAACCTTGAGTTTTTATTAAAATTTATTCAAAGTTACTATAACTTTATTATTTTCTTTATAAAGGTAGGTACTACTTGCAATAATTTTTATGAATTTAATTTAATTGCTTTTTGTCTTTACGCAAAATCATAAAGGAGATTCAGTTAATATTGTTATTAAACAAAAAGTATTTTTAAATGTCTAAAGTACAGACAGCAGATTATATTAATAATGTGCAGACCTTCCATTCCCATTTTTTAGTATTGCAAATATAAACTTTTATTCGACGCAATATAAATTAAACATAGCTGATATACGTTTGTTCTCATTTAGGAGAAATGCTTTACTTTTTCTGCATTTACTCAACCAACAATACTAGACTATTTACACTAGCTTCTTGAAATATTTCACATAAGTAAAAACTTTCGAAACGTCAATATCTCAGACAGTATCATCAAAGGAAATTTAACGGGGTTCTGCAAGTTTTCTCTCTTCGAACATCTTCATTGTAAAATCAAAGTTTTACAGTTTCGGATATAGTTCTAATTAAAATCACACATAAGTGTTAACTTTGCGCTTGCACTGAATAACAAACAGTTGGAGCATCAAAGAAGCAAGCAACTTTAAATAGTATGGATATTGATTATAAACTTAAATTAATCAAAAATCGTGCCTTTTTACGCCTGGTTTATCAATAATAATGCAGTGAAATTGACATATTAATCACATTTAATTAACAATGACAATTTGATTTGATACAAAAAGCATGTGCGAACCGAGTAATTGAAATTGTTCCCTATCATGCAAATGCACTCCACATACCTAGATTAATTTGCATAATCAAATTTGATTTGGGTTTTTATGCGACAGTCATGGTGCTTTATTACGGCAAATTTATCAAACAATACGAATATTAAATATTAAAAGTGATTTCTATCGGGGGATGTATTTATCTGACATATTAATTTTAGCTTTATAGCCTTATGAACTACTTTACCAAGATAATACGTCATTTAAAATGAAAGTCCAAAGCATATCCGTAAACATAGTTAAAGGCAATGTATAAAATAAACAGCTTAATCATATATTCATTTTCACTTAGATTGGCGACTACACCAAAATTGCAATTTTAATTAAAATCGCTCATATTTTATCGTTTGTAAGGTGAAGCAAAACACATTAATTATTATCAAAAAAATCAATGCGCAAACAAAAGGCGACCTATTTTATCTTGTTTTGCAATAGTTTGGGTATGAAATTATCTAACAGCGCGCTTTTTCCTAAATAATTTCTCATGGAACATTATTTGCGAGATTAGTTGAAAATCGTACTCAATCAAAATGTGGTATATTACACTAAAGGTATTTATTTATGCAAGAAGTTGGACTTTATGATCATCGATTCATCAAGTAAATGTAGGTAGCGATTAGATAGCAATCTTCATTAAAATTCAAGCATTTGGGAAATTGATATTGAAATTATTATTACACACTTTAATTGATATTAATAAAACCATTATTTACAATACATTGCATTAGAGTTTTAAGTAGCAATAATAAATGTTATTAAAATATTATCAAGCTTTTGATTAAAATTTATATATCTGATATTAAAATTATAATAATATCTATAAAGTAGTAATACTTATTTATATAATGAGTGCAAAAAGTAGTCGTTTTTGATACGAAAACTATTACAGTTGTAAGTATCTTATTATTTGATTAATAAAACGAAACTCAATTAAAATTTATTTTATAGCATACATAGAATAATAGAATATAGTAGTATCATTAAAAGTATAATCAAGCGTCTGATTACATTTTTAATTGATATTTATACGTCAACTATTGAAATTGTAATATTACATCACATAGAGTAAAATGTATAGGCATATATTAAATTATCTCTGATAACATCATAAAGTAACAATAGTTTTATTTAACGAAAACAAAAAAAAACTATTATGCTACAGGCCCATTTACATATACACCATTTCAATAGAGCTATTTTATTCTTTTTGAAACATTTTACCATGTGTGTCCACAAAGGGCTTATTTTTGATAATATATTACCTTTTCAAAAAGTTGATTTCCTAATATACTACCAAAAAAAACAGTACATCAATTATATTATTTTATAACTTGTAAGCATTTTAATAAACAATTTTCACATCAAAACATTCATTAGTTTTTGTTTTACGTCTAATGTTATTCGGCGCAAAAAGTGCATTAAAGTTGCATTAAATTTTGTTTGGGGAAGGAAATTTTGGATATAGAAATGTTCGGAATCTACTCATTCTTAGTGACTTTATCACAAAAATTCTATGCATATCGATCCATAACTGCCGAATTCGTCTTATTTAGTACCGCATTATTTATGGCTATCCTAGAATCTTAAATGACCAATGTGAAAAAACTGTTGTGGAATGATAGAAGATATGAAGTATAATCGCCGCATGCACTACTAGCACCGTATAACATTTGACGTAAAACAATAATTAATAAATGTTTTGACTTAAAAATTGTTACAGACGTTTATTACAATGTTTATAAAGTAAGAAAAAAATTTTAATGATGTGCGATTTGCCTGCGCTATTGAAATTTAAAATTAGTGTTACTTTTTGGACACAGTAGTATACATGTGGATTAGGTCAACAATTTATTTTTCGGACGAGCTTATAATTTAATAAGTAATTCACATACTCTCGGGAATATGAAAACAAGAAGCAAAAAATAATATATATAGATAATTAAATTTGAACATAATTACTGCATAAACAATTTTATTTATTATAATTGAATCATAATCTATTATAGTACAATTATGCAAAACCAAGCACACAATTTTGAATTGTTAAACAATATTAATTATCCTGCTTGAAAATTTAATTATGTTATTTTAGTTAAAACTATTTAAAAGCGTACACTCTCCATATTATTAATATTATAATAGAGCCATTTAAATTAAATAGCATTAGGGCTTTCAAACAAAAGTATAGCATTACCTGATTGTAATTATGTTCAAACATCAATAAATAAAAGTGTTTGTCGATTTAATTGAAATTTCAATTTAAAGCTTTATAAAATCACGTTCGCCATAAAATAAAATCAAGCTAGTATAAAATTTATTTTATGATAATATTGCACTAGCAATAGCACTAGACTATATAGGTAAAGTGCCACTGACACTTAAAGGAACTTAAAAGTTTACACCACTTTTAGTTTTTGATATCATCGTATATTATTTCATCCTCCGATGGCAAACGTTTTATCCAAAACAACAACAAAAAAATACAAAACTTTTTATTCTTTTAGTCAATAGTACAAAACACTCAAGTGGAATGGTGCCTATAACTTTTAAAATGCTCTCAGCTGCTGCAAACTTTCAAATGCATAAACATAATGGGACGATTAGTGAAATAAAAAAAATTATGAAATCATTTTTTAGTGACAAAAAACTCTTTGTCTGCAATGTGTGGGTATCGGAGTTTCGCATTGAGAGAAATATCACAATGTCCGATTTTAATGTTTTATCTATAAACACAAAATTTAATACAAAAATATATGTAATATTTATTTTAGTAATATACGGTAACCAAATGAGTTTCTTTCCGTTTTGCAAAGATAAATTCACTACTTGCTCATTGACCACTCGATAACTCGCTTAATTGAAGTAATACAAAAAATTTCAAAAAAAAGGAAAATTAAAAAAAAATTAATTGTGATTCATTTATTTAATAGCAATAATAGTCATATTTCTTTAAATAACTGAGTTATATGGGCAAAATTTAAGAAATTTCATTTGGGCATGAATTATAAGTGGCTCATTTACCACTCGATAACTCGCTTAATTGAAGAGGTACAAAAAATTTCAAAGAAATGAAAAAGATGGATAATTTAATTGTGTTTAATTTGTTAAATAGCAACTATAGTCGAATCTCTTCAAATATGGGCGTTTTTATTTTTTTACACCAGTAAATTAATGAAAATGATTGATGTAGGTAATAGTAGTTTCCTATGTAAAATTAAATTTCCCGTCGAATGGAATTTTAACCTTATTCATGTTTTTAGTAGTAAATATGCAGTTTTCCATCGGTAATTCTGTGAATTGATGTTACAATTAAATGATTTTAAGCCAGACTGGCCCAGCGCGAGATTGATTTAGTTTATAATCAAAAGACCCAACACGGCCTGAAAGACCGATGCGGCGCAGAGCCCATGGATTTTGGGCCGTCCGTGCAGGACTTCGGTATTTGTATTACTAAATATGAATGTATCATAATGAATTAATAGTATATTGTAATTTTAGTCGTGGCTCTGATGTAATGTAATACTAAATACTGTATTGGAAAATGAATATGGCATATTTGAAAAATGATGCGAAAATAAATTAGTGCTATTATTATAATATTAAATGAAAATTAAACCAATATAATGAATTTCAGTGTTCCGGCCTCGACTGTTTTAATAAATTTCATGAAATTGCGGTTTGTTGGTAATTGTTTCTAAATATATCCCAACAAAGAAAATTATTATATAAACATATCGTCTTGATTAATTCACTAATTCAATTTCCTTGCAACGCAAATTATATTTTATTTTATAGCGAAGGGGTTATTGTTTACAACACTTTAGCTCGATTTATTTTTGGGCAATAATTTTTTATAATAAATTTCGTTTGGTGCAAATGCTACAATATAATGCGAATCTTTCACGTACTTGATAACAAATTGCTTTTTTTCCTCTTTCGAGAAAATGACAAATTCCGATCAATTTGTTCTCGTTGGCGTTTATCTTATAATAATGTGTGACACGAATAGAAATCGCACTACGCAAAAAGGGCTGTTTTTATTAATTATGCATATAAAAAAGGCAGATTGAACGAAAATAAATTGTACTATTTGTAATTTACAATATATATTTTTACAATGACAAAACTTGATAATGCATCACTTGTTATCCAACGAAGCACAACATTTGTTTAAAGAAAAAAAAATAACATACAAACAAAAAATGATAATTATATAATTCACGGCGAGTAAGTTGTTTTTGAAAAACTCTTTATTTATTTAAAGAATTATTGACAGTGATATAGATTCAATATATTGTAAGTTACATGTTAATAAGTTGAAATATGCTTTAAGAATTAAAAATTGGATCGCATTTTTATTATATAGAAAAAATATCATCCTTGTACGTGTCTTCGTGTTTTTCGTATAAAAAGGAATATTGGTAATAAGCAAATACATGTACCAAGATGAAGTTTTTGATGAAAACATCTGACGAAATAAATAAATTGTACAATGATTACTGCTTTGTAACTCTCGTAACTTGACTAAGGTTTTTATATTTTAAAAACGAGATATGCAAATTTTCTTTAAATACTTACTACTTATAAATAGCCATATAAAAAAGAATTACAATGGATTCCATACAATTTAAAAATATTTCTAGGACACGTTGCCTTCATGTGACCTGTTCGTCCACCAAATCTTATACCTTCAATTCCATCAATTCCCAGCAGTTTAGAAGGTCTCAAAGAGGCAATCAGCAAAAATGTTGTTTAATTTAATTTCCAAACCTGCGGCCATTTGCTTTATATTCCATATGTAGGTATAATAAAGTGAGAGTTTCTTGAAAGCTTAACTTCACAGAAGCGAAAAATATTACAAGTATGAAAAAAGATCGTTCTATAATTGTACATTGTTAAATATGCGCGTGTACGGGTTTATCAACCAATATTTCCGTCTCATGCGTTCCTTTCACGTTTCGCTTTCACTGAGTGGCAACAGCACGAAGTGCTTTTGATTTCTGTTTTTAATATACTTCTTATACTTATTATTATTATACTTTTTGCAATAATATAAAATTTAAGGATGTTTGCCTCTAAAAAGACAATTTATAAAGATGTTTATTTTTTTAAATTGACAATTATTTAATATTATATTACTACTGAATATTTATTATACCTGAAAATATCATTTTACTATTTAAAACATACCGAATATTTTATAATATAATTTGGAATATTTTATACTTAAAATTATTTTTCATTTATTTGCACACTTTTTGGAGATTTCTATGACTAAAATGAGAAAAATATTCTTACAAACTATCAAATTACTCCAACTTTTGAATAAATCACTAGACAATAGACTGCAAATTTTGACAAGCGACCTTTAAAATACTATATTTTCGAAAAAATAATCATTTATTATTAACAACCCCTATTCTATGTTAGGCCCGGAAATTATAGAGTGATGTGTTATATATCGTCATTTTTTTAATAAACACTGCATAGCAGTAGAGTAGCGTTAATTTTAACTCATTTATAAACACTGTATTTTTTTAAACATTCTCTGAAAACGATTGCTTAAATAAAATTTATTACCATTCATTAAGATTGCAAAAAATGTAAGGCAAACTTTGAGAATCCACAATTATATTTTTTGAATTTAATATTACTTATAAGCGTACTTATTATTTAAATTAATCGTTTTCTGTAAATGCAAACAGAAAATATCTTGAGAGGCAATTAAATTTACATAATAAATTATTAAATTTGAAGAGTAAATATTGTTATTAAATTCTGTTTTAATGTGCTGAAAATATTTCTGGCTGTTTTCCACAAAAACATCTAAAATTTTTTGATTCGATTTGGTAATATGCTTTATGATTTTATAACCGTCCAATCTCAAATTTTGTATTTTACGATATTACGTTACTCGCATAAATTTTACATTCTATTTGATATTTGATACCAATAAAATTAATACTAGATAAAATTTTCCGTATGTTTACTGTGGGAAGTTTACTGCTGATATTCGAAAAAGTATTTACTCAATTATAGTTTCGGGTTATTTGCATACGCAATCTGCAAGACTCTCTTAATGATTTAACAGATTGAGAATTTACCCAAAACATATATAAAACATGGTTAAAATTACATTAAAACTATCCAATTTAATATTATAATATATATTCACAAAAATGTGAAACTAATTAAATTTGAATACATGCTTTAAATAATAATACCTATGCATTTTATTTTGTACCAATTTATAATTAATTTTTTAAGTTAAAATTTTAATGAAATGAAATTCAATACTTGTTATACATATTATATTTTCATGAAAAACTATATTTATATTTCAAACGTTTCAATTATATTTGGATTAGTGTGCGTAGGCACCGTTATTCATCAAAGGCATTCATTTATAAAAAACACTATTTATTTATAGTTTTACTGCATAATTTTGGTAACTACCAGTATTGAAAATTTGCAATTTTTCTCGTGACTTTAGTCTTAACTTGATACCGAAAATAATAAATTAAGGCATTATTTAGGCACAGCCAAACTAGACATCCTAATTCCTCTGTTATCCAAGAAGTTTCAAATTTTGCTTCCAAGCGTGAAATAGTTTTTAGCAATTCATCTACTTAGTATGTAAATGTTTTATTACCATTCAAATCATTGTTACAAAAGTGTTGATAAAATACTTCCTGTTCTATGAGAAAACTAATCAATTGCTATATTTGTTTCTATTTGTCATTATATTATGATTTCTGAATTTATTAATTACTTAGGTATACATGTATATAAAGCAAAATCTTACTTTGTTGAATTTGTTATAATCGCTAACTTGAGTTTCAGTATTTCAGAATTCAGTATTAGCAATCCACATGTTTTCATACAAAAATGATGATTTGGGGCAAACAGGGTTAGTAATTCCCTCAAATTAAGCTGAGAGTTTAAAGTTACTGTCTGTCATGATGTTAATATTGTGGTATTTTAAAAAAAATTAAATTCTTGTTAAATATTATCGAATAGTAATGCAAACAAACATAAAGCATAATATAAATTCCTACCAACAAATATTTCATTTTAAATTAACATTGAATAAAATTCATTTGTGTTTTTGTAATTTGAGCAAAAATTGTTATTTAATTGAAACTCGAATAGAAAACATAATAATTAATCTCAGCCATGCATAAAAATAATTTGACAAGCTTGCTATGCAATTTTATGATAGAAAGCACAGACAATAATACACGGAATTACATTAAATTCCATTTAATTTGTGTTATAATTCACAGAGAGAACAGCAGACCTCCGCAAAAAAGTCGCTACTGCTTTATTTTTATGATAAAATGAATAAAGCAGCGCCATTTGCTAGTACGTTTAATACAGAGAGAGACGCTATAAATTTTGAAACAAAACTACTAAAGGCTCGGGGAAAACAGGTGGTTGCAAAGACGAGATTTTTCGAGTGTAAATTATTTTCCTCATACACCGCGCCAACGAAAAATAAAAGTGCGGTGAATTATGGTCGTGCGTACGTTTATATAGTATAAAAAAACGCACTCAATTAATTTATATGCGATAGCGTAAAATAAATCTTCATTCATTTGTCTGCAAATTATATATCGTAGATAGATCAACTGAAATGTATTTATTTGCAAATTTGATTAAAATTGAACATTGCACGTATCGAAGTTGTGGTGGTTAATACATACATGGATACGTGTATACATATTTTTTGTTCACACATCAAATTTAGATAGTTAATATTTTTTATTCAAACCAGCAATTAAAAATGCACAAAAATAAATTTTTTAGTTGAAATTTAACTAAGAACATGAAAAATTGTTAAAATGCGTGATAATTAACAGATTATTTCTTAAACATTTTGATGTCGCCTTAATGAGTTTGGAAGTTCAAAGCTTTTAGAAATATCGTAACAACATTTACAAAAAATGTAGAGGGTTGAAAATATTGTAATTTTTTAAATTAATGTATAATTTTAGCATTAATGAAAAGACACCAAATCATACAAATGTGATAAATTGTAGTATATTTTTAGAATTTTTAATACAATTTTCTTCTAAAACTTGTTGTTTCCATATTAAATTTTAAATGAATACGAAAAATATTTTTTAGAAAATGTTATAAATTCATTCCTTTATTAGTGATTTTTGTTGAATTTTTCTATTAATAACTTGGAGTACGAAAATAAATTGTAACATTACAATTGTTCAAAACTGATAGCAACAAGTTTCTGCTCTTTTAAAATACAAACTTTCTACACATGAAACTGGCAGAATATTTACTTATATGTCCTTCAGATATTGGAGCCAATTTCTTTAAAATATGTTCTTGGTATCATCTTTAAAATGCATTACTTCATTAAAAAATTAAATAAAATTTCGTCTTAGTAGTATTATTAGATTGTTTAATCATTTATGTAATCTAAATGTACACCACCCACATTTTAGAAAATTAATTTACTTTTTGTCTGTCAAATTATTGATTATTTTAAATTATTCAGATTGTAACAGTGTGATTTTCAAACTCAATTTTAATTATCATCAATTATTTTTAATGGACACAGTAACAGTTAATTAAAATCGGATATTTACTTTATATAAAAAATGTAATTTATACTCGACTATTTTTTTTAAATCAACGAATGCAATATCCTCTTTGTTGCCACACAAAATTGCAAATAGTTTCAGCGAAATGGAATGCAAATAGAAATCGTGCCGTCGTGCAGAAATCGGTAAAAAATTGATTCAGCGCCCACAATATTTTCATTTGCTGGCCGCGTGTGTGTGAGAAAAATCACGCTTTTGATGTATAAATCGAATGTCCATATTGTGAGTCAATAACGGGCAACAACACGAAGCAACATTCGTCCACGAATATAAGATATTAAATGCGATCCGAGATAAGACTGTGCTGGAGTGTGTTTTGGTTCGAAATGAAAACCCTTTTAATGTTGAGGTTTCCACGATGATGTGTAATATAATAAATCATTTTCTCTTAATTTGTTTGCAAATTAAGTTCACAACATGTTTAATATTATTTCGATGATATCCAGAGCTAGATTCTCATTAGAAAGCAATGAAAATGATGCATGAAAGATTGGATAAAGTTCAAAATATATATCATAAATATTTTTAAAACTAACTGAGCAAAAGTATAACTTATACAAAATATTGACACTAAAGGTAATATTTAATAATTTTGCAATCAGCATTGTGAGTATCAATTTGATTTGAAAAAACAACGCATTTAACGTTTTAAAATAAAACCGAACTCGTTGTGGATATACTAATAAATAAAAATATTTTCAGACACTGCTAATTTATAATTCCATTAAATTTAATAGGTAAATAACTCAATTTTGATTTAATTTTTCTTTAATCAAAAGCTATGAATTATGTATATACAATTATTTGTTTAGGTAAAAATTACTTTCCTTTTATTATATAATTTTATGTGCTTTGTAACAAAATCAAATAGAATTAATTGATATAAATAAGTCATTTATTCAAATAAATCAAAGGAAGTGTAAGTATAATAACATTGCACAAATTTTTACATTTTGTTTCACTTTCAGAATCAGTATAATGCAAAAACAGTTTTAAGTAAAAAATACATTTTTACTTTCATTATTTATTTTAATCAATGAAAATAAATCATATTCTCCACCGATGTGTAAAATAATCCAGTTTAATGTTCGCTACGAAAAGTTGAAATCATCTAAAAGTTATCAACTTGTAATTTCGCATGTAATTATCAATTATATGCGATATGTTTGGTGCGGTTTCATTAACGTGTATCTACGTAAAATAAACGCACGGAAAATCGTATCAATTTTTCAAAGATTTAATAGCACCGGGTCATCCTCCACACCGTCACACATTACCAGCAGTTCGACGAAACTCTTTGAAATACAACGCATTACAATCGCCCACACTCGCTCTAATAGGTATACAGCTTTCTGCAGTGCGATTAATTTTAATTTAATTGATAAATTGAACAATAATTCGTAAATACAAAATGTGTGTAGCTTGCTATACAAAACAACAACAAGTATTGAAAAAATTTAATTTGCTAATTACAACATTAAATAGAAAGGTGAAAATGTTTTTCCGTAATAAAACGAAAATCTATATGATTAAATATATTGTACATTGTGTTGGGTATTATTATTATCAAAATAAAATTTAAAATTATAATGCTGTTTGCACTACTATTAATTAAAATTTGACAAAAATATGACACTAAAATTAAATATTATTTTAAATTTATTCTAATTTAAACCCCAACGTATCATTTTGGTCAATCACAGTTGTTTAAAGTTTAATATTTTATATCGTTTTTAGAAAATAGTAGCCTATAATAAATTTAATTTATTTTTCTTGGATTTCGAACATATAAAACTCATAAGCAGTAAAAAATGGTAAATTAAATCGAACCGAAAGATTGTTTCTCTGGAAACAATCTGGAAATACTTTACCATTTTTCGTACTATATTTCCTGCTTTCTTTGTGGCTTTGCCTTTTTCTGTTTGAATCCAATATTATCTATAAAATATAAATATAAAATACTGCACAAATAAACTGATATACATACATATATTGTAAATAGGATCGAGCATAGAATACTAAATATGTTGGCGCTGATATATCTTATAGGCAAGTTATATCGATAATAATATTACTAATAAAATATATTAAGTTCAGTTCAAGAGTTGACATGTACCTGTAGACTAAACTATAGTTTTATCAAATATTTATAATTAGAACTTATTGTAATACCGTATACATTAATGTAGCTTAAAATTCCACAATCGTTTGCTATCCGTATGTATAAGTACGTATTAAAAATATGTATTATATATACAATACAATATAAAAGAAACATATACAAATAAGGATAAGATTTTTGCAAGATTTAGAATCACATCTTACAATATAAGGTAACTAAATAAGTTCTTTCCGTTTTGCAGACGCAAATTAACTACTCGCTCATTGACCACTCGATCACTTACTTAATTAAAGCGATACAAAAAAATTTAAAGAAGCAAACAAGATATGTAATATAATTGTGATTAATTTGTTTAATAACAACTATGGTAAATAAGGGCGCTATAGGACAAAATGTTGTAAATTTACATGTTTATATAGGATTTACGTAAATCGGTTGTTTTTTTAATGTTTTTTTACCCCTTTAAATAAATGAAAATGATTGATGTAAGAGTAGTTTCCTATGTAAAGTTAAATTTCCCGTCGATTGGAAAATTTCATTTATTTACAGTAACATCTATCTGAACTTGTCGGCCGAATTTATCAACACCTTGTATATAGTATGTTGTTACTACTAATTAATTAATGTATATGAAAAGCAGTATTATAACTTGAATTTTTAACATTTTTATGATGTCTAGTATTTAATGAAATATAGAGTATTATTAATTTTTCCTGTTTCCAGTTTAATTAGACTATATGAACAGCATTTCGTAGAAATGCATGTCGAGTGCATTATGTTTGAATTCTACCAGGCTATATGTATGAATGTATAGCAGAAATCAATTCATCGTTTAATTAAAATCTGGTTCTAGTAAATATGGAAAAAATAATCCGTCCAACATCCAATTAAGTGAAATCCCACATTGTTCACAACGTTTAAAGTATAGGTTAATTATATTTTTAATCTAACATACTGATTTTAGATTTAATTACATCACAGAAAGAGAGGAAGGTATTCTATAGGAAACATTTCAACTATGATATAAAGCCATATTTATGTTTAGCTATGAAAATTTAAACGACATTTATAAGCTGGCTTATTAATTAAATTAACAAAATCAATTAAGCTATAGTCTATTTAGCAAAAATATCTTTTCAAATTATAGAATTTTTCATGCTAATTATAAATTGAAAGGTGGTTATAAGGGAGGACGAACAAAAGATAACTTGAACAAAAACTTAAATCAAACATATTAATCCGATGGTAAACGGAAAAATTTAATTTTAAATCAAAAAGTTTGTCTTTTTTATTGAATAAAGGCGATTTGTTCTGTTCATAATTTAATGAATTAATACAGTTAATTTGCATTTTTATTATTTGTTATACTCATTCTTATGATTTTGAATTTGAAATAAGCAATTAATTTTAAAAGTATTCTATTGAAAACATTTAAAACTAGGATAATAAAGCTATAGTTATGTATAGTTACAACCACATATCAATAATAGAATTTTAATATAGTCATGAATTTATTGCAGTATATTATTTATTTTCAATTAAATTTAATTAAATAACTATAAATGTTAGAGTAACATTTTAAAAAACCTCTCATTAAAAAATTGTATATTTCCCGATAAAACCAGATATAAAAATATTCAAAATAAACAACAGTCTTTTATATTGAACAAGGTTTGCTTTGATGGTGGATCTATTTGCATGCGCTAAACATAAAAAGATGTTTATTTATTTAGTAATATTATTGCTAACAAGTGTGCGGCATCGAAAAGAAGCACAATAATAAATATTTTCCTTCTAATTGCATCCATTCCGAATATACGCATTTGATGATTAAATCAAATGGAGCACTTTTCGAATGTAATTTATCTATATCTTGGCGGAAAAAAAACGCAACATTTTCTGCCAGAGTTCGCATAGATTTGGCAGAAACGATATCAGTGTGGCCTAAATTCAAATAAAAATTGTAGCATGTTCAGCTTCATTTCATTAATCAATTAGGGGGTTTGCCACACAAAAATAAATATAATATCTACGAGTGATTAATGAAATCGTATTAAAAAACATCAACACAATTAATTCAGTATGCAGCGACATGAGGATGTTACAATAAAAAAAGAATAATATTCAAGTGCGTTTTTATGTTCGCATATTTAGATAGAAAAAGTGCACTTTTATGTTCATATCTACCAGCTACATGTTAACTTTCTAAAGCGTCAACATTAATTTCGATTAATACTTTTTGTTTGCATTAAACATGTCTATATTGAAAAACATACTTTAAAGTACACCACACAAAAAGCGTTGATAAACACTTGAAGCTCACTGAAATCTATCAACTTCTTGCGTATCAGTTTTTTTCTCCATTTGATATAAAAAATAAAAATACATTGTAGTCGTAAATCAAGCAAACGAAGCTCTCAAGACGTTTCAAATAATGATCATCGTCGTAAATTCGTATTAACATTCTGTTGCCATAAAAAATATTAGTATCAATTTGCAATCGCTTTATAATTAGAATTTTATCATAAATTCGCCAATAATTGCCTCCAAAAAGCTTATTAATTAGACAATTTAATGTAAAAGTTATTAAGCGCAGCTATTTATTATACATAAACTGCAATCTACTCAGGATAATTATATTGCATATTTACCATATTCTTATCTAAACATTTGCCAAGTAATTAACCATTAAAACTTTAAAGTTGGCAATTTGTTCAAAGTTGTGTATATTGCTGAAATTTTACTTTGTTTTAACACACTTTGATTTAAATATTTACAAAGTCACATTAAAAATAAAACTAGGTAGGTATATATGAACTTATATTAGGTCTACCGAAAAGTTCTGTCTGTTTGAGAAATAAAACAATGGTAATAAATCAGTTAATACCAATTTTTCAAACAAAAATTACTTGTACTATCTATTGCATTCTTATTGTACATCATTGCGCATCATTTTTTTTAATTGCAAACTTTTATTTAAACAATATTTAACTTAAAGGCATGAGGGGTTGGGAACCCATAAATTACATTTTTAAAAGTTTTTTTTTGATAGTGAGTTCTTAAAGTGCAGAGTTCAGGCAATGTCTATTCTAAACACTAAAATTAGCATACAAAAGACAAAAATATAAAATCTATATTTAAAAATTGAAATTATGCTTGCAAGAGGTCTTAAATAAGGGACTTATAGTGTGAAATAAATATTACTAAAGATAAGAGAACATAATATTTTTGTTGCAGAACGAACAGAACTTTCCTGTACACCCGATATATTCATTTCGAATGGTTAATAAATACAACAATCAAGTTTATCTTACCAATTACGTCCTTTTATGTACTGTAAGGGTAGTTTATCACTAAAATATAAGTCGGTGTACACGTAGGTGATGATAATAATATAATAAAAAGTGTATCACGTGGCGCTCTGCCGACCTGCGATATCTTTGTAGAGGCAACAGGAAATATTTTATAATTAATTAGACACTAATCTAATATAAAGTATTTCAAATATATTACCCTGTGCTTTATATTTATGATTATTGCTGCGGAATTAAAAAAAAGATTGGGTACCACCAGGTTACGCATTAAATGCTATTCTACATTTAAATTATTATATTGAAGTTAATAGTGGAGATACTTCATTAGAATTGCTTAAAAAGGTTTATACCGAGACCGCGGTAGCTAGTCATAAGCACTACCTTCAAGGTCGAAAATTAACAAATAATGTATGTTAACTTTTAAATATTAAAAAATTCCACTACAAAAAATACTTCTCAATTAAATATATTAAGTTATTATAAATATGTGCAAATGACTTGACTTCATCTATTATTTTGTAACATATAATTTTTGTACCTGTTAAATAAAAAGGTGAATATAAGCAATATAATAATTTCCTTGATGTACCAGAATGCAATTTTATAAATTATCAATCAAATATATATAATCGAAAATGCATTAGTGAATTGATTTTAGAAAAATAAAAGTTTATAAAGGATTACATGAAGTTTATATAATCTAACTATTTCAGTGCACGTATACGTTTTATAATTTGACATGATATTGCAAAATTTAATAAACGCTAACGTTGAGGTTTCAACTTTTTTAATAAATATAGAAACGTTACGTTCATTAGGTAATTATTTTATTTGGTGCTTAATTAAATCGCAAACTTGTAAACTTCTTAATATTACACATTTCTGTTTGATTTTTTAATAAACGTTAATCAAGTTATGAAATTTTATATTAAATTAAAACATGTTAGAAATTTATATTTTGTCTTTTATTAGTTCTGTTTGTTTATAGTATGCAAGAAAAATATTTTTTCTGTTGGTCTTTATTAATATTCATTTTACACTATAGTATTTATCTGTGTTTAAGACCTCTTGTAACCATAATTCCGATTTTTAAATATGGATTTTACATTTCTTTTAATTTTGTAGCCCAATTTACATGTTTAGAATAGACATTTGCCTCAACTCCGCACTTTAAGAGCTCATTATTTGACAATGCAACGTTGTAAACTAATTTTTAGTGATTGTGTAATATTGTGTACTGGTTAAAATGTAGAATTTATCAAAAAGGCATTTTAAAAATGTAGGATATAGAGTTTCCAACCTCCCTCGTCATTGAGTTAAATACTGTTTAAATAAAAGTTTGCAATTAAAATAATGCTGCGAAATGATGTGCAGTAAGTATGCAATAGATAGTACTAATTTTTGTTTGACAAATTTGTATTAACTGATTTATTTCCCTTGTTTTATTTCTCAAACGGGCAGTACTTTCTGGTAGACCTTATATTAAGACATAAATTATACTTACATATGTAATTATAATTACTAAACAGTTAATAAATATCGTTTTACTTACATTGATTTGATTTTAAATACATATATTGTAAAAAATATGCGTGAGCTATTTGCATGAAAAGTGATTGTGTCGTATACATATCTAATAACGAGTTTTTAATTTAGAAATTATATTTCTAATTTGTTATTCAATTAGTATACAAAAGTTTCAAACTTTTTATTATCGTGCGTATGACAAAAAGTATTAATTATCGCCGAAAGTTTTTGACTCTGCTTTTTGCCGAGCCTTTATTTAGAAATTGTGCTTTAATAATAATAAATAAGTGAACGCTATTTAATATAATAATAGAGGCTTTAAAGACTTAAAATTTACCACATAAAATTTATAATTTACGTTCAATAACAACCACATTTTTACGACCTACATAAGCTAAATGTTGTTATAGCTGAAACGTTCCATAATATTTTTATAAATCAAGAATTAATTGATATATTTATTATGACGCCATCTTTATAATTCAATTCTAAAACAATGTTATCCGATAGATAAAACGCTGTATTGAAGCATTGCAGCAATAAAACAAAGCAAATACTTTGTTAATGACAATGATCGGTAATTTATATCAATTCGTGCATTTTTTGTTGAATAAAAGTTTTCCAGACTGTTATGATTTATTCTTTATGTGAAAACGCTAAAGCAAGATATATGTATGTCTATATAAAATTGTTTTAAAAGTAATGTTTATGCCTTTCTGTTGTAATAGGATCACAAATAATTTGGATTTATCAACTATGTTCTAGCAGCATTTAATGTCACGTGAACGAACGAATGAAAAATTGTTATTTATTTATTTATTTTGCGAGTCACCTGTTTGTTTTTTAGTCTTCAATTGGATTAGCAGTAAATGTTGGTTTGGGGTAAAAGTGCTTCACAGCTTTAGAAATTCAATGCCACTATAAATTTATCGCATACCATAAATTCCTCTTTCTAAAAAGTCCCACCGTAAATGAAATTGTACTAGATTGGATAAAATACATATTGTAACAATAGGTACGTAAGTATACTTACTTCAAACAACATTTGTTAAATCAAATGAATATTAAAATACTGTTTTTAATACCATTAAAAATATTAGATATCCAGGTCTACTGGAATGTTTTGTCCGTTTATAGTATGCAACAAAAATATTTTTCTCTTAATCTTTTATATTTTTTTACTTTTGTAGGCTAATTTACATGTTTTGAATAGACATTGCCTCAACTCCGCACTTTAAGAGCTCACTATTTGATAATGCTAAGTTGTAAATAATTTTTTATTGATTATGTAATATGGTATAGTGGCTTAAATGTAGAATTTATCAAAAAAGCATTTTAAAAATGTATTATATGGGTTTCCAACCCTCCTCGTCATTAAGTTACATATTGTTTAAATAAAAGCTTGCAAATTATAAAAATGGTGCCAAATGATGTACAGTAAGAATGCAATAAGTAGTACTAATTTTTGTTTAAAAAAATTGTATTATCTTATTTTTTACCCTTGTTTTATTTCTCAAACGGACAGTATTTTTCGGCAGACCTTATATTTCAGCTTGTTATTAATATTTTCATTCATAAACGCAGTTAAAAACTAAAATAATTTATGCATCAGAGCTTTTTTTATCCAAACATGATTTCTTATAATAATAAACACGTTTTCCGTTTCTGAAAAATAAATTTCCTTCAATATCTGGTAACATTCAATTACAGGTTAATCTTAAATAGTGTATTCTTGGAATATGCAAGAATGAGCATCTCAACGCAGACAAAGCAAATACTTTTATCAAGTTACATTCACAAATAGTTCCTTCCAACTGCCACGACGCCATATTATACTACTTCGATACTTTCAACCCGTATTTTATTTTTCCCATTTGCAATATATTGTTTTATATACGCCACCCTATTTTCGCCGCCTCCAAAAAATCCAATAAATTTGAGATTAGTCTGACAGGCACTTAAATATTTGTAGATGTCAGAATCGGCACCAAAAATTGTTAGCAGCGGATATTTATAGAATCGCGTTAATCGCGTGCTTATAAATAATTATATTTTTTGACACAAACACATTTATAAGATTGAATTTTAATTGAAATTGATTCAATTCGATGCTATTAAAAATCGACTGACTATTTTCCATTAGACAATCGTGAAATATAATAGAATTACATTATTAGTCATCACTCAAATTATGCCATTCTCATCTCGAGCGGAAAAACATAATCCTATATTTTTAGGGTTGTTCTGATGTTGAGCGATAATTCATTGCTATTCTTTATATCAATAATATATACAGTATGTTTAAGAAATACTATGATATCAATGGGGGTGTTAACATAAAAAATTGTGTTGTTCTTTAATTAAATGTTCAATGTATTAAAATTAATAGTCTTTATAGTCGAATTTATTATTGATTTTATAAATTTCATTCACAAAATAAGTATGTAAGTACTTACCTAGCATATTATTAGGTTGCTGCATAATTATTGCGGCTTTTCTTTACGCCATCGTTTTCTTATAAAAATTGACGTTTTGTTTATTATTTTTTCATAAAAGTAAGCTCCTCGCTTTCAGGAACACAAATGCGTACCGAAAATCATCTTCATATTCGCCATATTATACTCTACCACATTGAGAAAGCAAAAGTCAAGTTGAAAGATGGTTCAAGAGGTTCAAAACGGGCAACAGAAATCTTACAAATGAAGAAGGAAGAGGTTGGCCGTCAGATCTCGACGATCAGGCCCACCTTTCTCAAAGTGGTAGAGCATAATATGGCAAATATGAAGCTGATTTTCGGTACGCAATTTTGTTCCTGAAAGAGAGAAAAGCTTACTTTTATGAAAAAATAATAAGCAAAACGCCAATTTTTGTAAGAAAGCAATGGCGAAAAGAAAAGCCGCAATAATTATGCACCAATCCAATAGATGTTTTACAACTTATTTTTAATCTCCTTAAAAAGTGTATAGATAATTCGAAATTATTATATGATGTCAATGAAATGTATTATTCTAAAATTATATTATCAACCTTTTGTAATTAACACACTAGTCAGTCTCAATTATTCAACAGTATAATTGGTGACACAGAAATATCAATTTAACAATTTTATTTCTGCATTTACATGTTAAAAGGCGTTTTGATGTTAAAAATAGGCGTCCATATTCTATAAAAAACAAAATACTAAATATTTAAATGCAAAATAATATTATGATTTATGTGGAGCGATCCCTCAATTTACATAATACTTGAACTACATAGATTTTGTTGCTATTTATTAATCTGTTTTTACTCGTATAATGATCATTTTATAACTGCTGTAAACAAATTATTCATTTTATAAAAATATCTACTACGCATAAAATGAAAGAGAAGTTGTAATTATGTAATATAAAAAAATGACCAACCAATGTGGTGTAAAAAGGTAGCCAGAGTCGCAATTAATTTTATTTTTATACAATAAGGATATTTTTATACATTCTTTTTTATATGAAAACATTTCCATTCATGTTTTAAATTTAATTAAATTTTTATTAGTATTGTAAATTTCTTTATTTATTTTGTTTCAAAAGATTGATGAACCAATTTTTTATATTTCAATAATAGATATAAAGAAACAGCTTTGTTTTTGGTATTGTGTATTTAACAGTTCGATTTACATGGTTTTTCATTGTTTTGGCATGTTTTTCAATTTTGTATTAACTCGGAATTCCCATTTAAACGATTTTATTTTTATTTGTTTATTTGTTTCGTTTTGATAAGTTGATGAACCAGTTTTTCATATTTCAATAATAGATACAAAGAAACAACTTTGATTTTTTGTATTGTATATTTAACAGTTTGATTTACACTGTTTTTAATTGTTTTGACATATTTTTCAATTTTGTATTAATTCTCAGTTCGTGTTTAAACAATTTTATTTTATATGGATTTGTCAGGAACCAATCTAACATGTAAATCGGAATATAATTGTAATTGTTATTAAAAATACAATTTACATTACTGATATTATTGAGACATATTCAAAGTCTATCAAAATTATTACATATATAACACGAGGTACCAGGTGTGGCTAAGATGTGCTAGAAGAATTGCACCGTTATAGCCTGCCATCAGTAACTTTAATTAAAGTTAACATCAATCGTATACTCCAAATTGTTGCCAGAAAAACAGACGACAAATAAAGAATGATATTCAAGCACAATGAGGTGTTTAAAGTTGCAAATTCGGAATAAAATAGCAAATTTCTGCACCATGATAATGCATCCTCTCATAAGACTCTCATTTTACCGAATTTCTGACTTAGCCAATATTATGGAACGATCATCATATTCGTCAGATATGGCATCGATTGACACTTTTCTTTCTTTCAAACTGAAATTAATACTTTGAAACACTCGTTTTCAGGGAATGAAAGGTGAAAAAGAGAATTCGTGACGGGTACTAAACTCGATTTAGGAAAATTGTTTTAAAAATGTTTTGACAATAGAATTATTCGTTCATATATCTATATTATTTAAAAAAGAGTTTACTTTGAAGGTGAGATCATTCATTTGAATGAATGATATATATCTTGTGTTTTATCGGACAATTTCCGATACTTATTTGACAGAGTGTATATCTTATGTTCTACTATATTTATACGAGTACTAAATAACTTAACAATGTACCTACGTGTAGGTATCTATTAAAAAATTCGTATATATTATACTTTTTGCAACTGACTTTACAACACTCAGCAGTTTTCATTCATCGCCTCTGGCTTGGCACTAAATCCACAACTTCCTGTCGCGGACTGTCACTTTTGGCACACAGGTTATATAAATAGCTATTACAAGTTATGTAAAAAATGTGTACTCTTTCACGGCAATCATTTGTATGTACTCGTGTTTTCGAAAAGTCTATTAATTTTAAGCGCCGAAAGCTGTAAAAACGTTCATCAAATGTTGCGACGCGCAAAACAGATAATACCTTCGCAATCCGTTTTTGAAAAGACTGGATTTTCATTTTCGTATACGGCAACGTGGTGGTGTTATTATTTTGTTTAGAGTTAAGCGCAACTTTTAATTACATTTTCGAAATTATCTACATATAAAATTATATTTATGCCACATCTAATGTAAATGTCAATTAGTTTAGCGCGCACAATTCGTTCTGATGAAAAAGTTAAATGATGTGCATTTTTAGCTTAAATACGCTTATGTAATTCGTTTGTAACTTTAATTTTAATAAATATTAATCGCTGGTTGTTAAAACAACACAAACTTTAGGTGTCGGAATTATCCGTTCCATTTATGTATGAAATTATTCGTAAAAGTGAAAAATAATTCCAATTTGATGTAGGAACATCAAAGGGATTATTAAGAGCGTTACGAAAATGCAATTTTCGTACGATAAAAATGTGAAGTAAAACAACGCGTTAATGTAACAACATTTTCCGTCTGCATCCGACAACTTGATTAGTAATTTATCTATTTAATTTGATTGCAAACGGATTGCGCTTTTGAATGAAAAATAGATGGAACTAATTTAAGTTTGTTATTGAACTTTTTTTCGTTGATAAGATTAAACAGTTGTCAGCAAATGGCTTTTTTAATTGCGTTGTTGGTAGAGATATACTTTTGTGCTGCATAATTAAAATATTATACATGCATATGTTTTTGATCAAAATGGTATTCTGCGTAATGAGCTTAAATTTTTGCTAAAATCGTAATTACAACTTTAAATTAAATTAAAAGCTACAACTAACTTTGTGATTAATTTCATACATTAGGTTTATGGCGCGCAGGCCTACGTTAATAAAGCCCAAAAGTATTTCGTTCAAAATTAACGTCGAAACGTTCGCTTATAATATACTAAAATTATTCGCAAAATTAATAAATGTTTAAGATTACAGACATTTTTTTTACTGCTGCATCAACATTGTAGTGATTACATTTAGTGAGTAAATATAATATCATGCAATTGCAGCATTCTAGAATGTTCCCATTTAATAATATTTACATACATTTAGACTTTAGTCTAACAATTTCTCATTAAAATAATAATACATAAAATTTTGATTTAAATATATTTATTCCGTATTGCAGCAATTTCTCACTACTTTTGTGCACATAATTAAACATTTTCAAGAATTTTAGTATTCTTACAAAAAAAATCTTTTAATTGCTATATTTAATAGGTATATGAAGGCCTGTTGTTAAATAGTTGCAAATCACAAATTTTACTTTTACTATTTTACTATTTTTAAAATAAATTAGTATGAATCATTGTTGCATTAATTTATTTGGCTTTTTCTGGTCAAACATCCTTAAATATTGTGTAGTTCAATTTAATTCTCTGATTTTTCAGCATTCAAAACTGCTTTTATTAAAGCTCTCAATAAATGGACAGATTATTCAATTCGGTCACTGTCCGTCATTTTCGACTACTTTCTGCTATCTTTTGGGCAATTTTTAAATGCCATTTCGAAAAAGTGCCTCGTCTTTGAAACAATCCAACTTACGAGCTAATTTTCGACTTCGGCGAAAGAAGTGAATCGGTGATCTGCCAAATCGTGCTGCATTCATCGGAATAACCAGTAATCAGCAAGAACAATGTTTGGTGATTACAGCGGGTGCACTAAAATATTTCATTTGAGTATTTCTAAATAAGTTTTTACAACTCTTACAATATGAAGCCAAGCGTTAACATGTGGAAAATTAACGTTACTATCTTGCTTGTGAACTATTCCCATGAATATTATTTATAGCAGCCATCATTCGAAAAGTCAGATAATTAAATTGTACACCCAATATAAAACCGGACAATATAATAAAATATCTTTAACGTCGCCAATTTTTGTTGAATTAATGAGTGCATGCAAAAATTAAAAAATTAAAAAATGATAAAATGTAGCCCATCACTATGCATATAACAATAAGTTCTTCTTTGATATTTGAGAATTGTAATTGTTTTTCTGGGTCAATAAATTTAGTATAGTAACATAGTAGCCATTGTGTTCCTACAATCATTTATACTATGTTTTTAATTATACATATATAAAGTTAGAATCCAATAAAATGTATATTTTTAAAAAATAAACACCATTTCAGTTCACAAACTTTTACGACTTCATGGGAAGCTGCCAAAAAGTTTAGCTTGTTCGTTATACGTGATTAAACTTTTTATAAATTGTATTTGCAAATTTATTTATTCTTTTTTAATTTTGTTGATTTGCAATTTATTGTTGCTAAAACACCATTTAATTGGAAGTGTACTTCCGGATAAATTAACTAGTATCTTATTTTAATTTAAGATTTCATTTTTCAATCGTATTTTATTTAATTGGACAAGATTTGAGAATTTGGAAAAAAGTAAAGTAAAGGAAATAAAAATTATTATTTACACATTTATAGATGAAATTAAATATCAAGACAATGATTACGTAACATAAATGTATTTTTTAAGTTTGAAACAAAACAATAAACATATTTATGACTACCTTTTTAAATTTTCTAAAAGAGGGACAAATTGTATGTTAAATGACGACACACTTTCAAGTCGGAAACTTTTACTACCAAAAACTGATGTTGCTAAAGTTTTATAAATCAAAATTGTAACTAACTTCCAATATTTCAGGTGGCAATGTAAAAAATATTAATGGATTTTTTTTCTAATTTTCAGCAATTGCTGTTTCCATAATTATAGATTAAATTAAATATCAAGACAGTGATTACCTATGTAACAAAAATGTATTCCTTTTAGTTTTAAACAACACAATAAACATATCTATGACTATTTTCTAAATTTTCTAGAAGACGAACATAAATTGTGTGTTAAATGATGACACACTTTCAAGTCAGAAACTTTTACTATACCGAAAACTGATGTTGCTAAACTTTTATAAATCGAAATTGTAAATTTATACGGACCATTTTTTTGTACACGGATACTTCTTGATGACTGCTCTCCCATATCAATTTCCAACTATATAAATATTAAAAGCAGTTTTGTTAACAAATTACGTGTCGGTTGAGTTATTCGTAGAATATTTTCAACATCTTTAAACATCATCTATCAAAATTTATTGCAAACACTTTCTTATAGCACACTTTCTTTACAAAACTTTATCTATCGCCCGCATTTTATTACTTTCCTGAAATTTTGCACTTTTTTGTTGCTGCCTTTTTCCGTCAATGTGGACGTTTTCCAAGCAATTACATATAATATCATTTATTATATCTATCAGAAAAGTAAACGCATACGACACTCGCACTTTATATTTGCTCGCTGATTAGTTTTATTTCATTCATGCCTCTCTTATCTCGTACATCCTGCCTGAATTTTATCACGTACATAAATAATCGTTAAAATAATTATAAATTTTTTATGAAGCAAGATTTCATTTCGTTTTTGGTATTAAATCCAGCAGCCAGCAGCAAGCTGTAGCTGAAAAATGTTTCGCAGCGGGCGAATTGTCCTCGATTCGGGATGAAAAAGCATCTTAAAATTTTACTATACTAAATATGAAGCGAGAAGGCAAAAAACCAGACATAAAAAATATACGTTGAAAAATGTCGTCGTGCATTTCCTTCGTCAAAAAATATTTGCCACGTAATAACGCGAAACGCATTTCTCACATTTTTCGGCAAGCTGTGTATTACGGTTGTTTATAATTCTTAGAGCAACACTAAATGGCATATAAAATACCATCAAATATAAATAAGCATGGCAGTTTTTTGTGCTATTAGGAAATAAATCATCGGAACGAAGCAAACTTTGCTTTGAAAAATGCACAATAATATTTTATTACATTAAAATGTCACAAGCAAAACGTTATAGTTGGAATGTGGAAACATGTATGTACTATTTGAAAAATGATAGTATTTTTTTGTTTAATTTTTGCTAGAAACTCATTATGTTTAAAATCTGGGTTTTTCTTTCGAGAAAAAATGAACCTGCAATTAATAATTTTTATTTCATGCAAAAACATGCACATATAAAAATTTGTGCAAAAACCGTCTTCTAAAATTCATAATCTAGTCAAGGTGAAATTTAAGCTGATAAAGATAATTCTCACTGCACAAAACGTTAGTTGGAATGTGGAAATATGTACTATGTTTGAAAAATGATAGTATGTTTTTGTTTAATTTTTATTAGAAACTAATTAAGTTTAAATCTGGGTTTTTGTTTTGAAAAAAAATGAAACTGTAATTAATAATTTTTGTTTCATACAAATATATGCACATATAAAAGTTTGTGCAAAAACCAGCTTCTAAAATTCATAAGTTAGTCAGGTTCAAATTTAGGCTGATAAAGATAATCCTCACTTTGCGGCCAAGTTAATCGTTAAGTGGGAAATTTGCGCTGGAAATTGAAGATAGTTCAAAGTTTAGAAAATACGCAAACAAAAACTTAAAAGATTTTATCAAATTTAATATTGTTCCCATATTACTGGAGGATTTTTATATTTTGTTTCAAAATAATGCTTGCAATAGATCATAATCTATTTTCCATGCAAAATTGGCAATAGGATTAAGATTTAGTTTTGTTTTGGTTTAAGATTTGGATTGAATGGAAAAGTTGATACCGCTCAAGATCGAAAATTTCTCACAATTTCCTTAATTTTCTTATTTGAAAGTCACTAAACTTCTTCGATTCAGAGATATGTAGGTAAATCGAGATAATTTTGGTGATTGGATGGGATTGCTTGGAAATCGCTCAGTGTTGTAACTGGATAAATTGTAAGTAGTTAAAAGGTAGTTTAAACTGATTTTGATTATGGGAGTAAATAAGAAGTTGTGACGTTCTGGAGGAATAACCTTAAACAATTACAATTCAGGAATAACTAGATATTTTTTGTTATTTTATTGTCATCTCAACGTTGGCTCAGACTCCCAGGCGCAGTCCTTGAGGAAATCCAGCGATCTTGGAGGTCTAAGGTGTGAGGAGCCTATAGTTTCAGTCTGAGCGTTTTGCTTGTTTGCAAAGTTGCGATTTTGCTAGACTTTGGCACACTTCAACGATCTTGAATAATTGGCATGGGAATGTTTTTTTTATTTTGGGATAGGATAGATAGTAGGTATACATAGGAAAAATAACATTAATTTTTGGAAAGATTTTTCTTTGCGTGAAGAAATTTTTAATTTTTGCTTTCAATTTTTCTTTGATCTTAATTATGTTTTATTCAATTTTTTTACGAAGCTTTATCATTGTTGAAAAAAGTCCCTTTTTAAAATAATATTGATAAATTTTTTAAAATGTTTTAATTAGAAATGCCGAATGTTATCGAAGAACATCGTCAAAAATGGATTATAATATAAGAGCCATTAAATATTAATGAGAGAGAGAAGAAAAAACTTCGTAGTTTTAAAATCAGTGCGAAAGCTTTCATAAAATATAAAAATTATCAAAAATTTAAATAAGCCAAATGAGTATTTTCTATTAAATTTTCTAGCAATCTTAATTATTGTTGAAGAAAAGTCTTTTTTACCAATTTTGATGAAAAGTTAAAATGTTTTAATTAGAAATGCTAAATTGTAACAAGAAACATCTTTAAAAATGGATTTTAATATATGAGCCATTAAATATTAGTGAGAGGAAGAAGAAAACCTTGGTTGTTTTAAAATCAGCGCCGAAGCTTTCATAAAGCAAAAAATTATCAAAAATTTAAATAAGCCAAATGAGTATTTTGTATTAAATCTTTTAGCAATATTTACCATTGTTGAAGGAAACTCTTTTTAACAATTTTAAAATGTTTTAATTAAAAATGCCAAAGGCTAACAAAGAACATCGTCAAAACGGGTTACAATAGTTGAGCCATTAAATATTAGTGAGAGTGTGAAGAAAAAAACTTTTAAAATCAGCGCCAAAGCTTTCATAAAATAGAGAAGCTATCAAAAATTTAAATAAGCCAAGCATCTTCTAGTAAATAATAAATCATTTTAACTGCACGAGAATGGAAATTGAAAAATAGCATCTATTTTATTACATTAAAATGTCATGGGCAAAGTATTTCCTCCGATTTTATGCGCCGATCTAAAAATGCAATAAATGTATGTAACTAATCAAAATATAATATTAGTATATAAGTATTTATCGATTCTTGCAATTGGAGTGAAGCATTTCAATATTAAATATGTATCCCGCTACCTTCATACCGATTTATTGTAGGTATATACGAACGCATACATCTACATGTTTTATTGTGTTCCCGCTCGAGCATTACGGTGCAAAAAATACCCTCAATTTTCAATACTATACGATCCTAATAAAAGAAATATGTTGTATTCATCCACGTCTTTTTATATCGAGCGGTTGCCACGTATCGAGAGGCAGTAATTTCTTATTTTGATGTTTGGTATCGCGTTTGGCAATTAAATGGGGGCGGCTGTAAGAAAATCTAGCAGAAAATGCACACGTGAAACAACGTTTCTGCACGCGCATTTCAGCTATGTATAATACGTGTACCGGGAAAAAAGTTAATGAGTTTTAAGAAATGATTTTTATGTTGCGTTCTGTGCCGAATTTAATTAAATTTGAGCACGTCCATTATGCGCTCACGCTGCGATGTAAAAAGCGAAAGTACTTAGAGCGCGCCGCGCTATTTTTCCTGTTTCCGCCAAATTTATTTCGCTGTCTGAATGTATGACTTTGTTAAGACGATGCCGGATTATGTAAACAAACAATTTCATCATAATGTACGGATTAAAATTAGCAATTTATTTAAATCTGAACAACATGAAATATACTTTGTTGTTGTTTGTTGCACAGCCGCACTAAGTTATTAGTTTTAAAAGTCGGAGTCCATTTATTAATTATTAATTCTGCATTGTGGTTGGCGAAGTGGCTCTTAAAGAAGCGCGCGTCTTTGTTGTTGATTGCATACAAAGACGATGATCAAAACGACAATTATAAGCACAAAGACATATTACAATCAAGTTTAACAAATATAATTAATATTCTATGATATTGCAGCATATTCCGAAGCAATTTGATGTTAATTATTTGAAAAGATTGTTAAGTTGAAACATAATTAATGCTAATAAATGTTAATAATGCACTATGGTAAGTTACATTTAAATGCCAAGATAAATTAGGCTCTTCAAATAGTGGTGTGTGTTAGTATGTAAATAATATCTAAAATAAATTTTCTCAAACATTTTGCAATTATGCTTGCACTTATTAACATATTCGTAAGTGAGTAATTGATAATTTCATTCATTAACACTAATAGTCGAAAGGATGAAGAAAAAATTAAAGAGTAAGACAAAAGTAGATATTAAATTTAAGTATGTATAATGAATTTTAAATACCCTATGTAATATAATTCACAAAAAATATTTTTTCTTAAATTGGCATATAATGTTATGTTTTTATGATTATTCAAATAACAGAACAGTCATTAAAATACTACTTTAATGCCTAGTTATTAAAATATCATGTGATAGTATTCTTGTTCTGATTCGTCAATAGAATATATTGAACATCCTATTAGTTGAATAAATATTCCAATTGAAATTCATGGAAAAATGGAAAACACAGTGAAATTCAGTGAATGAACAACATAAAAAGTAAAATTCAGTTAAATTCATCAAAAAGTTATGAAAAATACAGAAAAATTCATTGAAAATCATCGAAAACTGATGAAAAAACAATTAAATTCAGAAAACACCGTACAATTCAATGAAATTCATCAAAAAATGATAGAAAAACAGTTAAATTCAGTGAAATTCATTGAAAAATTATGAAATAACTGTGAAATTCAGTGAATAAACAGTAAAAAAAGTAAAGTTTAGTGAAATATTTTGCGCAATCGCATTACCTAACCTATAAAATCGTGAAAAATTAGTAAATAGATATAATAATAGGTATAATAGATATAAAAATTAATTTCCGAAGAAATCTAACATGCACATCGGCATTAAGGGTATTTTAATGCCTGGACAAATGTACCATACGTGCCAAAAGTACCAATTGATTGTCTTGATACAAAAATGACTATTCATTTGTATAGCTACAGCTTAATTACGCGTGACCACCTATGACTACGCTCAGAACATCATATTTTCAGTAAATGTCACATAGTATTTCAATTTGTTTACATAACCAACAGTTTTATTAAACTTTGAAAGTTTGAAATTGTTTTCTAATTAATAAACCAATTTAATTTGTTGCAATAAACAAATTGGACACATATATCTACATACTACATAACTTTTGCGATAAATTTTCACACAAAAATATATTTCCATTAAATTACAATATATCTTTTGTAAGCTATAATTGATTATTATAATACAAATTGATTTATAACCATATAATTTTTGTAAGATTTATTGTAAGAAAATTTATGACAATCATAGCGCGCAATTTATTGTAATAAATTTTATGCGACAAATCATCGTTTCACTCAGCGCGCCAAAGCTGGCTGCCGGCTGATGTTATTACATTTTTGGCCGTCGTATAAGAACAAGCACTTTGAGGTACTTACCACCGAAAAATATTCTATAAATTAAATCTACATTAAACGCAGTCACCCTTGTCATGTCGCAAACATTATTCTACTTGTAAATTTAATTTGCGTCCCTTTTTCGCTTGTCGTTTTAGTGTGTACGCATTGAATCATGTTTACGCACAATCGCAACAAATACAGCGCAAATAAAAACATTGTGAAATTCCAATTGCGCCCACGTACAGTATAAATATATTACCTAATATATTATTTAATTTGTTTATTTAAAACAATAAAGAATGGATAGTTTTGATTGTTTAATATTGGGTTGGCAACTAAGTAATTGCCGATAATAATAAGAGGGTTTTTATTTGTAATGGAAAAACTCTAATCTATTATGAATTTTCCATTTTATTTGATGAACTTTTGTCATCTTTCTGATGGTTTTAATTTCATACTTATTAAGCTCAACTGGTTTTTCAAACCAATTTCAGCATTGTCTTTCTTTAAGGGCTTTATCACCATATACGTTAAATCATAAAGAAAAATGTGGTGAAAATGTTTGTTTATTGCATTCCACGTAAATATTCAGGTAAAAAAACACATTGAAAAAATATCTATACAATGATATTATGAAGCTAAGTTTGAATGACAGCTAACATATATGTATAAGAAGATGAAGATCATACCATTTACAGATATCTGAAAAATGGGAGTGAAAAACATCTATAACTGAAATCGACAATTACTTAGTTGCCAACCCTATACATATCACTAAACATTTTTTTCTTTTTGAATTTTACTGTATTGAAAATCTTTGATATATAATAATAATTAAAGAGTATTTATAAATAAAAATAGTATTAATTATATAATTGTAACCTATTAATCGTTGAGGGAAGCTTGCGTTGGAGTAACTACTGTAGAATAACCGAGACATTATTATTATCATTAAGGATACGTTTTAATTAATTTTATTCTAGTGCGCTGTTTTGATGTATTGTGGCACTGTTTTCAACATTAATTAATATTTGATATTTTGGTGTTTATGTTAATTGTAACAATAACATATATACATCAAATTGTAGGCCATATAATTGCAGACTATTATTTCCTTGAACATTTCAACAATAAATAATTATATTTAATGGTATACAACTAGAAAGTTTATTGTGGTTAAAAATTAATCATATATTAATATTGTTATTTCCAAATATCTATAAATAGCATTTCCAAGCGATGAAATTACTTTATATTAAAAACCGCGTAATAAATAAATTTGATGACATTTTCTGATCTAAATTTGGATATGTTTCTAATCGACTTTCATCAATCAACTCGATAAAAGTTATTATTTGTAAATTATTGCACCAAAATATAAAGGAGCTTTGCTTACTTTTAGAAAATAATTCTATTTATATTTTATATTTATTTATGATTTTATTTAATATCTACATATTAATTGTGATTAAAAATTAATCACATAAATGTTATTTTTTCCAAATATCTATAAATAGCATTTCCAAGCGATGAAATTATTTTATTTTAAAAAACCGTTTAATAAATAAATCTGATGACATTTTCTGATCTAAATTGGGATATTTTTTAAATCGGCTTTCATCATTAAACTCTAGAAAAGTTACTATTTATACATTTTTGTACCGAAACATAAAGAAGTTTTTATTTGTTTTAAATCTTTGCTTACTTTTAGAAAATAATTCTATGTGTATTTTATATTTTATATTTGTTGTTTTTTTAATATCTTACTTAAAACACAGATTTAAATAAAAACTTTTTGGATTATTCTACCTAAATCTCAAATCTTTGAACGGGATGGTTTTTGTGACAGTTTGGGTAAATATATTATAGTTGTCAAGAGGTCAGTGTGGAATGGAGAATTAATATTATATTTACAAATACAACTAAAATTGCTCCTTCTTTTTTATATAAAGCTCCTCTTTGTACATGTACGCTTGTGCCTCGGGAAGGTCTCTGAAGCTTTCAGCAGTACCCTGTCATCATTGTGCTTGGCATTGTATACCTCTGTAGCTCTGTAGTGTTAATTAATTAATTGAAATTTTGACTTTAAAATTGGTCAGATAATAGTATCAAAAACTGAGATAAATTAACGAATTCGAAGAGAAATGTTGAATGGTTTTCAATAGTTTTCAGAATTGCAAAAACAATGAAAGTTTAGAATAGTAAAAAAGTTTGCTAAGAATAAAAAATGTTATATTTTGTGGATAATTCCGGCATTTTTGTTAAACAAAGGTAAAATAATCAAATAGTTTTTTGGTTGCAAACCTAGGCTATTAATTAAATGCTTAAATATGGTTGTCAATTCTTTTCAGCATTTCAAAAACACTTAAATTAGTTGAAAATAGTGAAAAAGTTTGCAAATCATAAAAAATATAATATTTTGTGGATAATTCCTCAATTTTTTCTAAACAAAAGTAAAATAATCAAATTGTTTTTTGGTTTTAAACCTGTGCTATTGATGAAATACTTAATTATGGTTTTCAATTCTTTTCAGCATTGCAAAAACATTGAAATTAGTTGAAAATAGTGGAAAAGTTTACTAAGGATAAAAACTAGAATATTTTGTGGATAATTCCTCAATTTTTGCTAAACAAAACTAAAATAATCAAATAGTTTTTTGGTTTCGAACTTGTGCTATTGATAAATTACTTAATTAAGTTTAATAAAACAAAAAAATACCAATAACTTGCATACTTTACCTTTACTCCTAATATTTTTACTTACCAACATTGTTATTATTAAAAATGAATCATATATACTCGCATAAATTTTATTGCATACAAATAAATAAAGTTATCTGTCAATAAGGCTTTGTAAGAAAGTTCTTTTGCGCAAAATATTGCTAACTGTACATCCATAAATATCATCGTAATGTTTTTGGGCTTTTACCGGATTAGAAAAAAAAAGGGAAACGTTTCCGGAATTTTTTTCATCAACATAGCGATTAAAATATCGTATCTATAAATTTACGTTACAAGTTAAATGCATTAGACGAAGTGTTTAAATGATTCGCTTTGTTTATTTGATGTGCATTGTCTTTCCAGATCCCTTTGGAAGAATTTTATTTTACTGCGCGAAGTAAATTGAAATTTTCTCATTACGACACCTTAAACTGCTAAATTATATAGTTTTCCATGATATTAAATGCGTTTTATCTTATTTCATTTCAATATTTTTGCGATTTGCTTTTTCGAAATCGTAGTATTTAATATTAAATAATTTATTGCCCCATAAAACATTTAGATCTTTGGAGATTAAGAAGTAAATTAAGTACATTAAAATTCCATACCGTTTATTAAAACTTTAACAGCATAAATCGTAATTATTAATCATGAAATGATTTAAGTAATTACTTTTTGTAGGTTAATATTTCGTTGATTAAATTTAAACGTGGTTTTTTATTACATTGTAAATAGATAGGTATATACCTATTCACTATTGCAATCGAAACAAGACACAATTTTTTGTAAATAAAAGTAATTAATAGAAAATAATCAAATTTTTGGTTACAAACCTGTGTCATTGATGAAATGCGTGGTTGGTTTGTTAAGTCCGTGCAATATTTTAAACGGTCCAGCCTTTACACTTATCGAATTTATTTTTTGTTAGATACATCTTTTGAAGGAACGCACACAAAATTTCATGCATATTTGTTTATTTGTTTTTGTTTAGCATTCAATTGAAGCAGAAAAAACATGTAATTTTTGTTAAGCTGGATAAGCACCAGTTTAGACTGTTAATAAAATACTATTTTTAAAGGGTAAATTGGCGAACAAAACTAAATATTAACAAGTGAAACATTTTGGTGAATCTTAGCCATCAATTAGAACCATATACTAGTGGTTTTGAAAAGGAGATTAAGAAGTAAATTAAGCACATCAAAATTCCATACCGTTTATTAAAATTTTAACAGCATAAATCGTAATTATTAATCATGAAATGATTTAAGTAATTACTTTTTTGTAGGTTAATATTTTGTTGATTCAATTAAAACGTGCGTTTTTTATTACATTGTAGATGGGTATACCTTTCCACTATTTCAATCAAAACAAGACACAATTTCATATAAAATAACAATGCTAATATTGCCAAAGTGCACTTTACAATTCCTCTACACATGGAAAATTGTCATTCCGCTTCAATAAAAACTCTTATTCGGGGAAAGCAACTACAATAACAGCGACGGTTTAAAATTGCTGAAGGATGCAATATAGGTAATAAAATTACGTGTGATAAAACCCGCCATAAATCAAAGTAAATGTTTTTTTTTCTTAAATTTTAAATGTATCGAAAATACATAAATTATCTTCCTCTCTCCCCGCGATATCATCAAAAAATATGCAGATTATCAAGTGATTAATGACGTATGAATTTCACTTAAATTTTCAGCGGAATAATTGATTGAGTTGAAAAGTGTTTGGGCGGTATTTGGAAAAGATTAAAAGCCATCATCCATATTTATTCGAAAACGCGATTTTAATTTTCATCCATCTACATAAATTACAATGTTTTTCTCGCCGCCACCAGCTCGCCCTACATAAAATATAATCGTGCGTTCTTAAAGAAATTAATACAAGCGTTCGCAATTTATGTGCGAAATATTGAAAATTGACAACCCACCAAATGTGATTTGTTTTTGTTTTGATGGCCTACTTCCATTCAACACACATATTTTTAGCCATTTATCATAGCCTACTTATGTATAAAATGATTTTGTTTACTTTTTTTTTGTTTTCTGCTTCTGTTATGGTACAGTGCAAGGTCGCGACAAATTGACACGTTGAATGTAAATGTGCGTTTTTTGGTATGAATAAAAGAACCGCTTAGAATGAATTATAATTCACTGCGAGCTACAAGTTTTGCAGACAATACTTCGTCTGGAGTTTAAGCCCGATTTAAGCGTGTTTCGTAGACAATGTTATATTATATTTTCTTGCTTCAAAATATAATACATATTTTTCACAAATTTATAGATACGTGTTAAATGATTGATTTTAAATAGTGGGAAAACAACATTATTTATTTTTTAGCTTTTATATTTATGGTAGATTTATTTTAATCTATCTATATATATAAAAATGAATGTGTGTCTGTTTGTATTCGATAGATTCAAAAACCATACATGCATTCATCGTAAAACTTTGGAAAGTTGTTTAATATAGTCCAAAAAAGGTTTTTGGCATATTAAACATTAGAAGAAGAATATTCAATAAAATATATTGTTTTGTGAAAATAGTATGACTGTCAATTTGACAGCTGTCAGTGTGACAGGACAAACATTCAAATATTCAAATATTTACATTTACTCCTTGCAGACGATCAAATTTATGCGTCCGTACCGGCAGGACAGAAGTTATGCGACAAATAATTGACATTAAGACTTTAAAAACATAGTCAAATTTTAAACGGGAAATTATTCTAATTAATCTTTACTGAGTCGGAGCAACGCGTGGCTGAGAATGCTAGTTTTTAATAGAAATAGATATTGCATTGCAGCGGTTGTTATTTAAAAATAAATATGAATTTTTGTAGAGCTTTTGTATTGTTTGCTAAAATTTATCATCAGACATTACCGTCAGCTAAAATAATAATGTGATGTGATAAAGAAAAAACATTGTTGATTAACAATTTATGTAATTAGCTGACAACAGAAAACATAACCTTCAGACTAATTTAATTTGATAAAATTAGCTAGATTGTACGGTAACATAAATTTTCTATTAGTCGCTGCTATAAAAATACCATTTCGAAAATTGAATTTTGCCCACTTACCACACAATCCCTATTGGTCTCGATTGACGAAATCATAAGACGGCGGATCCTCCTCAGAAATCAGCTTCAATCGCACAGTCTCAGCGGCGGTGTCATAACTAACAATCACATTCTCCACTTCGACGCTGTCGGTTTTGAGCGGCTGCGGCGGGATAGCCTTCCGCTGCTCCTTGATCGATGCCGCCCGATGTATGCCAGACGTCGGCAACAATGAATCTTGCTGCGTCTCGTTGTTGCCATTACACGTCCGCTCCAGCTTGTAGTTGGCGATGCGAACAGCGGTTGCCGATTGTTGCGAATCGAAACATGGCAACACGTTGATGAACTCTTTGCGAAAGTTCTCGTTCAGCCAGGCATAGAGGAATGGGTTGTAGCATGTCGACGACATAGCCATGGCGTGTACCATTATGAAACATAGCAGATAATACGGCCACTCGATGATGAAATTGTTAAAGTCGCTAACGATGTTTATTGCGTTGAGTGGCAACCATGAGAGTAGAAATATGGTCACCATTGCAATTAGCATACGATTTGTGCGCTTTTTGCGCTCGCGATCCGCCTCCTCCTTCTTTGAGCTTTTGCAGCCTGGCTTCGATTTAGCACGATCGTTCAATTTACACGACACTCGAATGTAGCAGTACGCAATTAAGAAGAATGGTATAGCAAATTGTAGCGTTGATGTGAGCACGCCAAAAATTTGTCGACACTTATCGCTCGGCCATCGTTCCTCGCAATAATAAATCATCTCCGTTGAGTTGGGAAGTGTCACATTTGTTAGCTCCATATAGATGCCGTACGGTACGGTGACGAAGAATGAAAACACCCAAATTGCTATTATGATAATTATGCATGTGGATAGTTGCATACGCGGATGAAATGGATAAATTATCACAAAGTAACGATCGATGGCGATGGATGTGAGTGTTAGCGTTGATATGTAAACGCTTATCGCCTGCGAAACCGGTACGAGATGGCAAATAGCGCTGCCGAATACCCATTCGGCGCGGAAAGTGTAGAGCGGCGTGAATGGTACAGCTAATATGCATAGGAGGATATCAGATAGCGCCAGATTGGTGATGAAAAGATTGGTGACGGTTTGCATCGCCTTATTTCGCAGCACGACGTAGCAGACGAGAACGTTGCCGAATATTCCTAGCACGAATATCACCGTGTACATGATGTAGAACCATGACTGGATGTATTTGTTATGGATGATGTTTTCATCCTCATCGAACGTATTGTTGGCTAGGAAATCGGGCTCGCTCTGGTTATCCATTATATCTCGTCCTTATATGATCGCAGACATTTCTTGATAATCCTTCAACAAAAAAAAGAAACTAATTAAGGAGTGAAATAAAACATTTGTTATAGATTTGATAGAAATATAGAAAAAAAAGATATTAAACATATATAAAATAATTCGCAGCATGTTTTTGTATGATATTATTGGTAAATTTTAAGAGAAAGAAGTTCGTTACATGTAATCGGATTAACTTCTCACACAAGTTGCTGGCAACAACAATAGATTGTCTAGAAGTTAGTTAACAAGTTAGCAAGCCACGTTCTTTGCCTTTTTAATAAATAACTTTCGCTCCTCAATTATTATCAGATAATTTCAATTTGCAACGTTATTTATACAAATTTTATTAGCAAATAGAAATTAAAACAATACAAGTAAGATTAATTTCATTAATTAGGTGCATAATAATTGAGTACAAATATTAGATAGTGCAAATATACTACATATTATCTGCTGGCAACAAGAATAGATTGTCTGGAAGTTAGTTGTAATAGCAAGTTAGCAAGCCACGTTCTTTGCCTTTTTATAAATAACTTTCGCTCCTCAGTTATTATCAAATAATTCCAATTTGCAACGTTATTTATACAAATTTTATTAGCAAATAGAAATTAAAACAATATAAGTAAGATTAATTTCATTAATTAGGTGCATAATAATTGAATACAAATATTAGATAGTGCAAATATACTACATATTATCTGCTGGCAACAACAATAGATTGTTTGGAAGTTAGTTATTACAGTAACTTAGCAAGCCACGTTCTTTGCCTTATTAATAAATAACTTTCGCTCATCAATTATTATAAAACAATTTCAATTTTCAGCACAGTTTATATACATTTTATTAGCAAGTAGAAATTAAAACAATATCGGGCAGACTAATTTCTTTAATTAAGTGTATAATTATTAAATTCCAATATTAGATAGTGCAAATGTACCAAGTATTATGTATTTCTACCCAATTCAAAACTGTTACATTGGAGAAAGTTAAAAATTAGTGATTGTAGCCCTTCAAATGTGATCTGCCATGTAAGCAAGTATTATATTAACAGTAGATATTATTTCTAGATATTATCAAGTCACTTTATTTGCTATTAATAGATATAATTCCGAATAATGCGTAAAAATTGACATTCTACAGAATATTATTAAACATTTTTTTCTTAAAAATATGCGACGAGAATAAAATACTTGCCTATAAATTTCTCAGTAATATTATAAAAAAGTAACAACTTTATTATGACATAATATCATGCCGGCAAGCCTGGTTAGATGAAAGACTCTTAAAATGAAGGATCCCTAAGATAAAGTGTGTGTCGTGATCCTTAAAACGAAAAATATTTTGTTCTAAATAATTTTTAATTGTTGAAACAAAACATTTATGCATTTCTTACATATATTCAGTAAGAGTTTTGTCAGTTGCAGTTGAAGAAATATTGATTTTGACGTAAATTATTGCATTTATTATTATAATTAATTAGTATATAATTAGTTTTGTTTAGTCTTGAAGTTTGCATCTTTTTTCTAGTTTTGCTACATATTTAATTTGTTTTTGTAAAGATTAGTCCTTAAGTACTGTTAAAAATGGTGTTACAATAATGTGTATCAGAGTGTTTTCCGATTCTGAGTTATTATAGTATTAACTTTTTGTGCGTACAAACTATTTTTGAATTGCGGATCGGATTATTTAAATTTTCATTAGTTCTTATGAAAAATGATGCTTCGTAAGACGAAGAATCAATTGTGAGAAATGTTCAAAGGTTGATCGGTATATCGATTCCGTCTGCCATTAACGCATACCTAACAATTTAATAAGTTACTACAAAAATTGTTATCATGGTTTACTCGAAAGTTATGCACGCAAAGCAATTAAACAAAAGGAATTATAATTATTTTTGAAGAAGCAACAAGTGCGTACTTTTACATTTTTCGAAAAACGTAGGTGTTTGGTTGATAAAATTGTTTATTATTAAACAATAACAAAAGTAGTGTAATAACAACAACGCGTGAGATTTTCCTCCAAACTATAGTTAAGCCGATCCAGGTTCCATTGTTTACTATTGTGAAAATCAAATTTTAGACATTCCAAACATGTCGCTTGAACATCCGGCCACTTGCTATTAGTTAGTTGTAATACGAAAAGTCACTCCGTTTCTAAGACATCTTGCCGGAATATGAAAATTTATTGAGTTGTTAACCTGATGCAGTCAAATTGCGCTTTTAAGATGCCATACATGGAGAACTACATCTCCGCAACCACGTCTGCTTTATATAAACGTTGAAAATTAAGGGTGTCGTTTGTACATGTGCACATCACATCTTGCTTCTTTCACTTGTATTTCAACACCTACATATATTTTTATACTTTCAGCACAGTAAATAAATTTATTTAATGTACCTATCAGATTGGTGAAATGCATTTTGTCATTGAAAAATTAAATTACTTTTCTATAAGTTTCTGCAAAAAAATAAATCAAATTTCATGACTTATTAATACACCTGCTTGTTTTCAAATATTTGCCGCTCTCACATTAAGCGATCATGATAATCAACAAAACTTTTATAAATTTTTTTGCTAGTAGGTATTTTCCTTAACAGCTGCTCGAGCTGAATGAGCAAAAACACAATCCCGCCGCCCCCACATTCCATGTGTTTCATTAGCCTGAACGTAAGCGAAACGTAAGGATAAAATTCAACACGAAATTTAAAACAGCGGCACTTTGCAAGCAGATAATGAAAATTCCATAGAAAGAGCATGAAAAATATCTATTAGTTTTCATCTTTTGATGAACATTTTTTAAAAAGCTATTTAATTTTTTAAAACGATAGAATTAATATTAATACCCCTTTCGTTCAAAAATTTGATAAAAAGTGTGAAAAAACAGTGAAATACAGTTAAAAACAGTAAAAAGGTGGAAAAAAGTGTGAAAAAACAGTGAAATACAGTAAACAACAGTGAAAAAGTGAAAAACAGTGTGAAAAAATAATGCAATACAGGAAAAAAACAGTGAAAAGATGGAAAAAACACGTAAAAGTGTGAAAAAATAGTGAAATACAATTAAAAAACAGTGAAAAAGTGGAAAAATGTGTGAAAAAACAGTAAAATACAATTAAAAAAACAGTGAAAAAGTGGAAAAATGTGTGAAAAAACAGTAAAAAACAGTAAAAAATGGAAAAATGTGCGAAAAACAGTAAATTTCAGTAAAAACAGTAAAAAAGTGAAAAATGTGCGAAAACCGATGAAATACAGTAAAAAATATTGAAAAAGTGCAAAAATGTGCGAAAAACAGTAAAATACAGTAAAAAAATCGTGAAAAGGTATGAAAAACAAAGAAAAACTGGGAAAAAGTGTGAAAAAACAGTGGAATACAGTAAAAAACAGTGAAAGAGTCTACGTATACGAAAATACCACATAATATACATTTAGTTTTTTATTATGAATTTATTTAGAATATAACTACAAATTGCAAGTTATACAAAATTGTACTCTTACATATTATATTCAAAGTTAATCTTAAGTGATTTTTAATCTATTTTTTCAAAATTATAGATACATAGAGTAACAATCGAAATTGGAGGCATATTAATAGCACCGCTTTGCAATATCTCGCCTGTCTTATACTGTAACATACTGTGCAGAATATCATTATGTTCATTAATTGACAACTGTTTAGATTTCAATTTCCTTTAAAGCACTTGATCACAGTTTGGAATTACAGCGGGTACCATTAAAATTTTAGTACAATTTGTTGTTTGTTATGTGTCAATTATTTTTACACAAGGGATACATTGCAGTGAAATCCGTTGATTAGTAGTAAAACTAGAGATATAAAAGAGAATAAATAAAAATTTCAATTATATTCCTTTATCCCGCGTTTTTAAAGAAATATATTCCATATTTTTGGACGGAAGGATTATTATCTTTAGATTTGCATTTAAAATGTACGTATATGTAATATTTATTTATAATTATAAATACATAATATGCATTTTGTGTTTTTTTATGCTAAAAAAACATCAAAGCAAACAAAACGTAAAATATAAAAAGCATCTGACACTTATCCATGTTCATCCACACATTTCTAAAACATGTTTTAGCCTATGAATTTTGTGCGCTAATTAAACTTTCTCTGCTGAAAATATAAAAATGTTTTAAATATTTCCACTGCAATAGAAGAAATGAATAATAAAATATACACCGACAGCTCTCAAATGCGTGATGCATCATTGTGACACTTGTGCAAATCTAAAACTAGTTTCGAAACTGTATCCCTTTGAGAGGATGACGCTCTGATAAAAGTTTTCTAATAAAACATATTTATAATTTATAGCGCTTAATGCATAGCTTGATCGTGATTTTAGTAGTTGCGAGCTAAACAATAAAATTGCAAAGCGCAGTTTGGAATAAAACACAAAATCTTGTTTGTTGCATAGAGATGCCAAGACATCGCACATTTTTATTGCATGTGCAGCCAACTAGTGCGACATTTCGGCAATAAATTAAAATAATTTATTTACATGGACATGGAAAATGAATCGCACAATAAATAACACGGAAAACCAAATAGAAACTGCAAATGATGGATACGATTAATTGAAAAGTCGCATGCACATTTGATTTTTTATGCGCAATATTGAAAGAATATTTAATTTTCTGTTAAGCAGCTTGTAATCAGATTTTTATTAGAAAAAAATGAGTTTTACCTATATTAAAAGTTAAACATTGCAACTGAAGCTTTATTATTAAAAAAAACTTATTTGTATAAAAACCAATCTACTTTTTCATTAAACCCTTGTACGATACATTGCCAGTATACTTTTATTATTTCCTAGCACAATCAACGTTTTCTTATTAATCTTTTGCCAGTAACATTAATAAGACTTTAGCAGCAGTTCAATTAAAATTTATAAGTTAAAATTTATTATTCCTTTATTATTACCTAATATTTATTTATTTAGCTAATATTTTAGCAAACATGAGTACATTAATCAGGCTCTTTATAAGCGTTATATATCATTTTTGACTAAATTTAATTTTATAACAATCGTTCGCTGTTTTATTACTATTTTTACAAGCGCACATTCATTGGGAAGCGCTAAAGTTTTATGTAATAAATTGGAAAAAACGTCGTATTTTACAAATTTTTCATTACAAAATTGAAAATTTATCAAAGTATTTAATACTACTTCAAGCAAGATTATATTTTTCATTTATCTTCTTTATTCTCTTTCTTTCAAAGTAAGAGGGGAAAGTTGGGTAATGGCGACCGCCGGGTAATGCCGCAACCTGATCTACCTTAAAAATTATTAAGCATGGTGATCAGAAAAGCACATCAGTACCTTGCAAACTTTGTATAAGCTAATATAATGCAAAATGACGACAGTTCCTCAACAAATAAATTAGCAGCGCTTGCTGCTATTTCGTCTTTTCTGTTGTAACTGAAATCCGCATAAAAATTAAAGGCAAATTATTTCTATAGATATCTAAGAATTATTTCTGGATCTGATAATATATATACAAAGCTTTGCTATGCATTGCTGAATATTTTAAGACATTATTTGCACTAGATTGCCCTTCACATATTCTTGAAATAAAATTTGTCCAACGGGGTAATGAAGTTTCTTGCTTAATTTGATATTAATTTGGAAAATGCAACTAATGATAGTTTAGATGTAAATTATGTTCAAGATGTTCCATACGGAATGCAGCTTATAGGACATCTCTGAAAATTACAAATGTAATTTTTGTACATCTAACGACAAGTTTACAATATGTATAGCTCGTTTACCTATTTTATTTGTTAGAGCGCAATTACCCTACCAGTTTTGCCATTACTTCTTCATGATTTTTGCGCTTTTTTGATTCTTTTTAATACTGAATTACATTCATTCGAAAATTTTATATATTCATTTAGATAGTATATTAGTTGCTGTTTTATGTAAGTACATTAGTTGCAATTTATTCGTTATTTGTTATTTTAGAACAATTACACATTATTCTTAGGGGTGCGGAATTTCCTTACTCTCCCCTACTTCTAAAATTGCAAAAACTTAGAAAACAAGTTGATAATATTTGAAATCTATCCAACAATCCGAAACACGTTACATAAACTCTTAAAGCAAATAAAAATAATGGATTACTTACAATCTAAGCTGATATTGTACAATAGGTACACATTTTTAGCTTTTTAATACATACATAGCTATTTAAAAAGAAACATTATGAACATATACGTAAGCCTTTTATGTAAAGTTAAGATGCAATAGATACGTTATTTTTTATCTCCTGCATTCTCAAAGCAGATATGAAAATGTAAGTATCTACTATAAAACAAAAACAAGCATTAGAGATATCTTTATTATAGTTAATAATGTATTTTTTTAATTAAGTTTATCGACTTAATATACTACTATTCTTTTTGTTTTGCAGAAGGCACTTTTTTTGATTCCAAATAGTTTTTATTGAATCTTTGACAATACGCTTATCTTATAATTGAATGTACTTCCATTGTGCGATGGGCGAAGTTAAAAATTTTACGCTCAAATGAGCAACATTAAAGTACCATCAATTATATGAAAACAATTTATTCTCATGCTGAGCCCTTTTAATTAATCTTCTGTTTAAAGGCTTTTAGCAACAGTTTGAAACAACACTAGTGCTTCCAATTCAATCGATGCCCCATAATGAAAATACATAAAATTTTATTAACTTCATTGAACATACTGCCAGATTGCACACAAGAAAATCTAAATTAAATAATGCATTCCTAGTATCATCCACCTGTTGCTGAATGCCATCTGCGTTTTTGTTCGTTCCACCGATCGATATTATTCAACATATTTGTGTGTTATTTTTATGAAAATTAAGCAGGAGCAAGGTAAATATTTATCGTACACTTACTGATAAATTAAGGGCTGAAAGTTACATAAAGCGTATGCAAACACGATGAACTCATTGTTTTATTCTATCAGTTATTTATCAAGAATGAACAAAAATTTTATGCTGATTATAGCGCGAGTTAATAATACTTTGTTCATTTTTATATGTTTTATACAAGTATCAAATAGCAATTGAATTTCATTCAAACTGATATTTGAATCTACAAGTACGTATTTAATTTAACAAATGAATGTAAAAACAAAATTTAAAAATTAATTATTCAAATAGTTTCCAATTGAGAAATATACCATGTGTGTATATTTCATAAATAACTCTAAACCTGCAGTCGAACATGTCACACGGTTCCGTTTTTGCTGAATTTTTTAGTAATCGCGACACTCCTTCTTTTAACAGCTTTTTGATCTATAAATGATGGTTCAAAATGCGATGCACCCGTTCAGTCGAGATGCTCACAGTACCAACAATTCACGCAGCTTCCCTCATTTATCCTCTAACACCATATCACGTATTTTTTTAATAATATTTGGCATAAAGACAGAAACAGTGCGACTAGGACGGTCAACATCATAATTTGACCACAACAAACCTTTTAAATCCACTTATATATGGTTCTAATTGTCAGTCAAGATTCAGCAAAATGTTTATTATTAACACTCTAAACTGGTGTTCCTCCATGTTAACAAAAAATACACGTTTTTCCTGATTCAATTGAATGCTAAACAAATAATAATAAACAAATACCTATGCATGAAATTTTGAGTGCATTCCTCCAAAAGATGTATCTAATGAAACGTAAATTCAATAAGTGCAAAGGCTGTACCGTTTTAAAAATTACACGGACTTATCAAACCACCCACATATTGTAATATTCATAAACAAAAGGTTTCTTTTTACGTCTGTGTCTATCAGCAGACAGACAGCTAAAAAAATATCTTTCCATTATCAATCAATCTGACCAAACCAAAATAACGTGCGTTGTACAATAAATGTTTGTTGGTTATAAATATAAAAAATTCAACTCAAAATGTATTTATGTATCTCAGTAAGGATATTAAGTCAAATAATTCAATCACTTCCAATACGCACAGCCTTTACTCGTAAAATCGTTTTGCGTTTGCAAAAAAAATTTTTATTGCTTATAATAAAATTTATCACAATTTTCTATGATTCTGCACTTTTACAGCGTAGAAATAAAAATGGTTGAACGCGACGCATCGCACTGATAATTACATTATTGAAAATCGTATTTAATTTACGGATCAACTAATTGAAAATCTTTGTTAGTGCATCCAACTCTTCTTAATTATCTTTCCGTTCTAACGACGAAATCTCGTATTAATAGACATCTCATTAACAAAATCGCATTTTAATCATGCGAACGTTTTCCCAATGCTTAACACTCACAATTAATTGCATTGACCTTAAAAATTATTAATTGCCGTCCGAGAGAAACGTATTTCTCAGCTTACGATAAAGTTGGCGCGTCGCGCCGCCAGATTTTCCGACGCTGTAAATCTCAAGATACAAATAACCGTCTGCGAGGCTTTTCGAAGAATAATTCATGACTCACGATTTCAAGACATTATGATAAATCAAAAATTATGAAGAATCTAACGATTTGAATAAAAATTTACTGCATAAAAAATCCATAAAGCGGCCGCGTGCACATAAAAAAAAGGTTTATGTGTTCCGTTATTTTGCAATGCTTTTCTGGTGAAAGTTTTGGATTAAACAGATATGACGTTCGCTCCCGTTTTTCATTCAGCTATAAAATGAGCTTTGGCTTTTAAGCTGCGTGCACTCACATACACAAACATATACAGTCACACACATATACACATGCACAATAATCTTTATTGCACGTTTTATATCTTAACACATGTTCGACGATTAAATTGCCGTTTCAATTATACTCAGATCCATTCGTCCGTATTTGAACATGGCCAAAGTTTTGTTGGTGTGCACAATTTCGCCATACGTCCATTACAACTATGCACATGTTTGATAAGTTTTGGATTTATTAATTAACAGCGTGACGAAAATTGTTTACGACATAGAGTTGGAAAATAGTTGCCGACGATAGAAACTTAATGTTTTATGTTGGTTTCAAATTAACTTCTTCGCTGACTTTGTGTGTAAAATTTCATACCAAAATGTTTATTATTTATTGTTTTCTTTGCATTTAGGATCTAAAATATAGGGTGTGTACTAGGTAGAAGACATTAGAAAGAACCATAAATAATCAGATAAATATTTGACAAAAGTCACAAAATATAAAATTAAAGAAAGAAACTTATAAATAAGAATCAGCAACCCCTTTTTTAAGCCACAAAATAGGTATTACTATCGGCAAAATAAACATCTACAATCTATTTATGAAGTTCAGTGACAAAAAGTTGTAGAAGAGCGGCAAAATAAGTATTCTAGAAACTAAAAGTGTTAAATAGCGGCTAATTTTTCCGTTATGACAGAGTTATTCTTTTTTAGTTGCCGGCGATGTAGAAATTTAATCTTTTATGTTGGTTTCAAATTAATTTCTTCGTTAATTTTCTGTAAAATTTCACGCCAAACTATTTATTGTTTACTTCTTTCTTTTCTGTTTCAAAAAAATGCATTTATATCTAAAATTCTTTTATGTTGAGTTTCGTTATCAATTAAGTTCGTTGCTGATTTTGTGTGTAAAATTTCACACCAAAATATTTATTATTTATTCCTTTGTTTTCTGTTTGAAAGATGCGTTTAGGATCTAAAATATAGGATGCGTGCCGTGTTTATGGGTACAAAGTTTTAGGCTAGGTAGAAGACATCAGAAAGAACCATAGATAATAAGATAAGTACTTGATGTTTGACAAAAATAAAGGCATAAGACAAAATATAAAATTAAAGAAAGGTACTTATGAATATAAATCGGCTATCACTTTTTTAAAGCCACAAAATAGGGATTACTATCGACAAAATAAACATCCAACATCTATTTATGAAGTTCAGTAACAAAATGTGTAGACGAGTGGCAAAATAAGAACTCCAGCGGCTAAAAGTGTTAAAGAGCGACTATTTTTTCCGTTATTACAGGGTTATTCTACGAATTTTATTTAAATCTAAAAAGTGTCGCTATATTTCCCGGCAATTTGCAACAAATTATTCGTTAAGGGAAAAATCATAAAAGAGGAAAAAGCTGCAAAAGCCAGAAAAGCACTTATTCTTTAACACTGCATAAACTAAATACTCAAAGCATATTACCAAACATTTTTTTGCAACTAATATGTTTTCATGTGATTTAATTTCGTTATAAATATTTCTCATATTTTATATTTTTTTCCCTTATATTTTGATATATATATATACATTTTTCATATTTTTCTCAAATATTTTATATTTTTGTATATTTTCATATTTTTTTTGTTTTTTGTTATTACTAGTTAAAAATAAAGTTACTTGATTTTTTTAATTTAAACCTTTTGCGTATTCTTATATTTTCTAAATTAATAAAAGTTGAATAAAATATCCCTAATTTACCGTTAAAGATTTTTTGACGTCCAAAAATTGCCGTTTCGAATCCCTTTGTAGCTTCTAAATATATTCTCCGTATGAAACAGCAGCTCATACTGCCCAGTTTGTATGATGTAGTATAAAAATTTACAGCATTTACTATTTTATCTCATTTACAAACTTACACTAATATTATATAGGCTTTTCATATCTTCTTGTCAGATTCGTTAGCTTTTTTGTCTTTCCGAAAAGAAATAAGTAAAGTTTGTTTCATACATGTAGGAATTAATAATTTTAAATAATCTAAACCGTTTTTATTTAACGTATATATAATATAATATTGAAGATTAATGCAGAATTATTTGTTCGTCGGACTTTTCAGCACAAGATGCTAGCTAATACACTCTCGTTGTTTTGTTACCATCACTACCACGTCCACAGCCCACTATCTCATTTTGCTAGATCAACTGTCTCGATTTTTTAAAAACCCTACACACATTTTAAATTAAGAATACCTACAAATTTCGAAAAATTCACAATTTATTACTTCATTGCATTTAAAATTATCCATATATGCAAAATGCACAACAAAACTAATTCTCCCATTGACCATGATTAATCGACTGGTTAACAATGCTCTAATAAAAGCTCTCATTAAGTTGTACATGTACCAACAATGAAGATCCAAACTAATAATGTTTATTGCAAGGAACGGTTGTTCCAGGAATTGTTGTTAAACATTCAATAATATGCAAAAACGTACCTCTTTCAAAAGAAACTCAAGTAAGTAAACAAAATAATAGCCAGGTGGCGGCTGCGGTGTCTAGATAGATTTTATTGCTGCTTTGTTGCTAAATTAAATTTTAAATTAGATTTTATATATAAAGAAAACGTGATTGTGATTCTTATTCGGTGTCAAAAGCAGAAAAGTTTTTAAAAAAATCAATTAACTCTAAAGGAGATTATTTTTCCCTTGGATTTGTATTTACTGTCGGTCCAATCGTAAAAATACTAACGCGGAGTAGGTAGACATTTTTTTTACATAAAATAGATTTTATTATTCGCTTAAGAATATATAACGAAATGGAAAATTACAACAATTATAATAAAGTGTGAATGGGAATGTGAAGACGACACGAAATGTGGTAAACAAATAAAACCTACACACATTTGAACCAAAATAATTTATGAAAGTTGCGGCTGTCTTTATAAATATATTTCTACCTAATGAATAAGAATCGTTTGCATTTTTGCCTTTTCCACTTTATAAAGATGACTTGAAATTGTATTTTAATTTTATAGTAAAAGCTTTATGATATCATAACAAAGGCACAAAAATGAAAAGTAAACATTGTAAGAAAATCTTTAAGAACTTGTAAAATAATCCCATCCATATTTTGTGCGCATTAAATAGAAAAGAAGTTTGGATGAATTTTAAATATAGGGTAGAGTGGGAGAATCCCGTACCCCTAAGAATAATTGGTAATTGTTCTTAAATAACAAATAACAAATAAATTACAACTAATGTACATGAAAGAGCAACTAATATACTATCTAAATGAATATAAAAAATTTCCGAATTAATCTAGTTAAGTATTAAAAAATAAAAAAAAACGGAAAAATCATGAAGGGGTAATGGCGAATCTGGTAGAGTAATTGTGCTCTAACAAATAAACTAGGTAAAAATGCTACCTATTGTCAACTTGTCGTTAAATATACAAACATCACATTTGTAATTATTAGAGATGTTTTGTAAACTGCATTCTGTATGAAGCATCCCGAACATAATTCACATCTAAACCATCATTCGGTAGTTTTTCAAAATTCATATCATATTAAGCTAGGAGCGTCATTACCCCAAATTTTATTTCAAGGAGATGTGAAGGGCAATCTAGTATAAATTATATCTTAAAATATTCAGCAATGCACTGCACAACTCTTCTTTATATACATATTAGCAGATCCAGAAATGATTATTACATATAAAAATAATTTGGCTACAATTTTATGCGCATTTCAGTTATAACAGAAACCACGAAATATTATATGCAAGGACTGCTAATTTACTTGTTGAGGAATTGTCGTCATTTTGCATTATGTTAGCTTACACAATGTTTGCAAGATACTGATGCGTTTTTCTGATCTCTACATTTAATTTTTAAGATAGACCAGGTTGCGGCATTACCCGATGGTCACCATTACCCAAGTTTTCCTTAATATTTTTAACGAAAAATATAATTATAAAACTAATTTAAGAAATTACTAAATTATTATACGATAATGTCAAGCGCAAATTATACATAACTTTATTTTCTTAATGTAATTAAAGGACAGAAAATATTTTCGTTTCTTGACTGGTTGGGTACGCATTCAAGACAGATTTATAGCGCAAGTTCACATTTAACAAATATTTGTTTTGGGGAAATTTATTACTGAAAAAAAACATAAAGAAATGTTTGTGCGTGCAAAAAAATTGTCTAAGATGATAGAACTTTAATTAATTATATGGCGCATGTTTATCTATTGTATAAAATCATAATACCTTTGTTTTATTTCCATGTATATAATCTAATTAGATTTTTGATTTACTATAAAACAAACGTATGTTATAGTAATGTTCATAACACTGCATTACATTTCTCTAATAAAAATAGTGCACGGCATTTTATATTATAAAATTTTATAAAGTATATCGCCTTCGGCTACACAGAGAAGTAATGTAGTAATCATAACTGAAAACCCGGATTTAATTTCATTTTTATTGTAGAAAGTCATACAATACATTTATGATAAACAAGGGAATTTATTACATATTAAATATTTTTGTAAAGAAATAAATTGTAAAACTATGTCACTAAACTTTCAGGGCAATTTACAATTGCAAGTTTTCATAAACATAGTTAATGTAGAAATAGAATATTACTGGTTTATTCACAACACATTGCATAATTTTAATTAATTAACAAATAACAAGCAAACAGTTTTCGTTTTAGAAAACATATACGAGCAATATACGAGTTTTTTAACATACGAGCTGCAACTCATTAATATACTCTTCGAAAAGTTTCTTCGCCGAATGATAAAATTGTTGCATTATTAATTAATTATGTATCTCTTTCGAGATAAGAGCTGATTCACTTCCGAAGCCGCTCAAGGAACGAATTAAACCAGTAAACTACAATCTCATAGAAAATGCGCTGATGTATAAAAAGTTGTTGATTTTATATACCTACCAAATATGAAAACACAGAAAATATTAGTTAATTAAAAGTACACCTATCCCCCGATTTACACGGTAGATCGGTTCCTGAAAAATCCGTGTAAATCGAAATTAACATTTTTCCAATATAAAACCGTGTAAATCGAAAAACATGAAAAAAACATCAAATTTTGGGTTATTTATTTCACTTTTACGCTTGCTGAAGAAAACTAGTTTCATAAACTTTAAGACGTTGAATAAAAATCTAGAAATTGTTTATAAACAACAACATTTATAGAATGCATAAATCGCATATTTTCAAGAAATGGTAAGAATATGGCATTCTTCTATGTCTTCAAATTCATTTCAAATAAACATTTCAAAATTTATGGCGTAGATATCAGTTGCAGCATATATAATCCGATTTATTATATAAATAAAGTTTGTTATCGGTTACATTAATTAAAAATTATTCTCAACGGACGTTTTTTTTAGTAAGGTGGAATAATTTTTAAAACCGTGTAAAAGT